>JAZBHA010001489.1:0-20102 GCA_037464855.1 Iselma pallidipennis | reverse complement strand
CTCTCTAAGTGATGTTGGAACTAGTCACCGTCGCTGTACGCTCGATCCATGTATATAGTAGATCCATGATTAAAAATGAATGAATTAGTTAATATAATCGAATAGCGATCAATTCCGGTTATAATTTAAAAAAAAGCTCTATAGAAGAAAGCACACACATGAGAAAGCCGACATACCGTTTAAGCAGAGATTAGTAATTATAGATCAGAAAAAAGTGTCGTGTTTGAATTTGAAAGTAACGACAGTAATGTACCTAAGTAACCATGCAATTGTATTTAAAAAAAAAGTGTAGAGAAAAGAAAAAAATTTATAGCAAAAATAAGAAAAAATCAAAATAAGGAAAAATTTTCTATAGTTTCACTTGGACATATCTAGGTTGACAATAATCATATTTTCAATAATTATACCAAATTTCCGGTCATGCCTATAGATATGTCGTATACCTTTCTTCATTTGTCAACTTGCCTTTCAAAAAAAAATACATTATCGGAAATATACCGGAAATTCTAACTGTGTTGCTAAAATATTTCTGTTTTTTTTTTGCTTTTATTTACCTGGCGCCAGTCTAATCTTATATGGTTGCCCTTTAAAAGGAAATTTTCCAAGAAGTCAAGTTTATCTTCCTTGCAACAATAAGAAACTCGCTCAATTAAATCGTATAAAGAGAGAGTCGTGCTGTTATTACCAGTTATAATAACAATTGTTAACTTTTTTTGTTGTTGTTACAATTATTGTTGCATTTTATATTAATGATATAACAATCAAAGAAAGTCTGGATGTGCACTTATTAAATTAAAAATAATAAAAATGGAAAAAAACAGAGAGAAATCGTTAAAAATAATAATGAAATTTCTGATTATCAAAACAGTTACTACAACAAAAAAATATATATAAAAATATATGTACCTACCTAACGGAAATAGCGGAAATGATGGTGAAAAGCCAGAACATGCAATAATAATAATAATCATTATAATAATAATAGTGAAAGATAGATTTTGTTAACAATAAATAACTGGGACATGTTTTTATGGAACCAAATCAATTACAATATATTGTTAACGTTTTTTTTTTCATTATAATTAATTTAAAATTATAAATCTTTTTTTCGCATTTTTGCGTTTATACGGAAGTAATTATGCAACTAAAATCGGTATCAAAACACCATCTGTTTTTATAGTTTCATTGGTCATACTGAACAACAATTCTAAATAGTGCGTTCTATTATGACCCGAATAGAAGAAATAGTATAAAGAACTCGTGGTCGCACTTGTCCTTTAGAAAACTCGCCTTGTCGTGACTCGTTTTCTCAACTGGGACGCGTGCGACAAAATCATCTTTTTAAAATAACGATAGTAGAAAACTATCGTTTAATGAAATTAACTTTAGATAAGTTTAATCGTTCGTTGTCGTTGTATTTCTGACCGTTTGAACAGAAAATAATGTAAACAAATGTTTTTGTTTCTATCATAATCTATTATATTATTGTTGGTTATAAAATATATATTATAATTCAAACAGAAACCGCAGATGATAACATTTATTATTAACAATAAAACAAGTAGTTGACTATTAAAGATCAACCGGAAATTAGTCAAACTGTCATCTTTAACCGTGTTTATTCATTTATTTATTTATTTTTTGTTGTTCTAATTGTTTTATGATTATTTGCGATAATTCTTTAAATTAAATTATCAATTATGACATAGCTTGATAAAGAAAAAACTATATTATGATAATATTCATACCATATTGCGACTGCAATTAGAAATATTAAGGTAGCGTGCACATCGATTCGTTTCGAACGCATCGAATCAGATCCGTTTGATTGTTTTACATCCAACAGGACACATAAATCAGCCTTTAAAATGCAAAATTCGATTGGATAGATGTGCACGTTTTCAACGAATTCGATTCGATGCATTTGAAACGAATAGATGTGGGCGTTTTTTAGGAATCCAATCAGATGCGTCCGAATCGAATTAATGTGCGTGCAGCCTTACAAATAAAGAAACTGAATAAATAAACAGATGCAATTGTTACAATAATCACTACATAAGACCATAAATTAATTGCTGTTTTTTTTTTGTTCTTTATACTCATATTGTTCGTGTTTTATGTTCCTCATACATGTTTCTTTTTGATTAATAAATAAATCAACAAATAAAACGATTATTGGGTTAATTTGACATGACAGTATTAATCAAAACTTTTGTAGAACACAAATAAATTAGTTTCAATTTAAATTTGTGTGTCTGGTTGTTGTGATTCGATCATTTTTCTTCTAGTTTTTTTTCCTGTTGACGAAAACTTGACTATAATTTATAATAAATTACTAGTGCAGATTACTTAATGAATAACTAGACACCTGTGTGTGAAATAATTCCATTTTTAATAATGTCAATTCAAGGTTGACTATATCTACATGTCCTATACATATTTATAACATAATTTCATAAACAACTCTTTAATTTAACAAATTGTCTATTTCGTGCATGAGAGTCTATTTTAAAGTTGTACCTTTATGGATGGAAGGAGGGCCTCCTTAAAACAAAACAAAAAAAAAACAAGAAGGAAAATCTGTCAAGGTTTCTACGTGAATTGGGTTGTAGAAAAATGAAATATTATAGGTGTCTGTTTTGTTGTAATTCTTGTCACAATTGTCAAGGGCAATTTTATGAAATTCTAGACGGAAATTATGATCAGACGCAACTCGGAAATGGTAAAAATCTATGGATTTTTGTGTGGCGAATTATTTCAGATCAGAGAACACTTTGAATAAGGAACGGAATACAGATTGACGTTAGTGGCCCTTTCACAAGGGACGCCACTATTAGTTTTATACTTCGTGTGTCACAGTCAGATTTCAGAGACGGGCACTGCTTTTCAGTTTTGACGTTACCTAACCATTAAAGTACGCATTAAGTATAGATCTACGTTCTAGGTTCATGGTCTGCTTTGATTCGGAATAATTAGGCACACCTGTTATAATTTGATGAAAAAAATTTGCGTGCAGCGCATCCACCATTTTTGCACACAAAATATCTACCCATAGAATTTCTTTTATTATAAAAAAAGATGGATAAATTCTTGTGATATTTTTAATTCCTTTATTGACTCTCTCGATATAAAAACTGATCGTCCTAGAATGTCTCTGTTGGTTATTTACTCAGTTTCTCTTGAAAGGATTCTGGTAAACATAAGTAGTCCATTATAGAAAATTTATTTAGAGGAAAAAAAACACCATTCTTGATAAATTCTACATTAAAATGCCTCTTCGTTTTTTTGATTCAATAACATTAAAATAAAAATCAATATTTAATATATCAAAAGTCGAAATTTTTATGGCGAATTTTTCCTACCTGTTTTTGTAGGAAATTTTAGAAAATACCAATGAATACATATTTTGTTATACAGGGTGTAACTGAAATCCCTTACAATATCAAAGAGAGAAAGAAAATTAAATACACATGCACATCAACATGCTCAATACAGTGGCATCTGAAGAATGGATGCCGATTCTTTGAGCCCGTCTGATTGTCGTTTGGACACATTTTTTTATCGATAAATCTCTAACGGCTCTCAAACTTTTTGTTCTATTTTTTGTAGACTATCAGTGACTTGAATTATGTAGGGGATTTCCACGACACGGTGTATAAATCGCTCGTTTTTTGTTTGTTAATAGTTCAAATCATATAGACCAAACATGGTAGGTATGAATTGTGCGTGAAATTACTATATTGACCTTGGCTAATCACCATGATACTATTATTTGATAGATATTTTTTGCTCCTCTTTTCAATTACCTATTACACAGTCATATAATTATTAGGTATACAAAACAGGTGTTTCACCAAGTATCTCTACCTATATCTATCCTTTATTGATGGAAATTTTTCTTCCAAGAAACGTACTATACATACCTAGATACAAAAAAAATTCATAAATATTTTAAAATATAACGCAGTTATTGTTAGTTAAATGTTAACATAACGACGACGACGACGACGACGACAATGACATAAAACACGTGTTCCTCAGGAATGTTGACAATCGTTTTATTTTTTCTTCTTCTCTTTAATGGGTTTTTGGCCATCGTTAACTAAGACATTATTATCAATGGTCCTGGTTCATATCATTTCTTAAACAGAAGAAAAACGTTCATTATTTTACCATTAAGATTTCGAAATACATATTTGTCTTTCTCTCCCTATTATCAATTTTTATTTTATCATTTTTATCAATAAGTAACTATACAATACATAATTTATGAATTTAAAGCAAAAATCTCTTGGTATAATAAATCAGTTGGGAAAAGAATGCTTATCAATTATTATCAGGAAAACTGACGCCACATTTAACAAATATTTTCATAGTTATTATCAATGTGTAAAATATAAAATATGTAGTAACTGATAGAATGAGAGATACGTGCATATTTCGGGGTAATGTTACAGGAATCACGTACACTTTACACATCCTGATTAATTAATTTGTAATTATTACCAATAATGTAGAAGTGAAAATTTATTTATGATAGTTTATTGGGAATAACTCTGTTTATAGAGTTTCGCTTTCTTTTATTAAATACGGTTAATTAACTTTTTGGAATTCCATTGTATTACTAAACTAACTTACAATTAATTCCATAATATGTACATTATCTAGATTGCCTTTTGTTGTTTCATATACACTGGACAGATAATTACAGTATTGTAGAATAGAGCAGTTTCACTAGAAATACAGTAGAACTGCTCTAACCCGTCACTTCCGCAAATCTGTCACGAATAATTATTTATATATTCTTGTTGAGTTGTTAATATGGAATATTTAAATCGTCTAACATAAAATAGTAGAGATATTTTATAAATGCACCGAGTGGCTGGAAAATCAAGAATGTGCAGACAAAATTAACGACTTTTAAAGAAATTACCGGGCCGGATACTGACGGATTATAAAAGTTCCACTGTATTTTACATTCATTTACTATCAAAAGTTACATCAATCTTTTCTATCTATTAATCTATTTATAAATTAGAAAAAAAACAATTTCTATTTGAAACACGTGTTATGCGGTTTAATTAATTTGTAACGTTGTTATTGATTAATAATATGTATTATATTATTATTGTTATTATAAAAATTATTATAAAATTTCCGGCATGTTTCATATTAATTATTTTTTTGTTGTTATGAAAGTGAAATCGACAAACTAGACAGCATAATAGATAGACAGATAGATGGATAGACAGAGAAATTGATGGATTGTGAAGGAAATAGGCCTCTCGATAATTTGTTGAAATCGAAACGTTCTAAAATGATTTAATTATTTGTAAATAGAATAAAATATACCTATTATTATATCTGGTTGCATCAATTCAAATTAAAATTTTTCGTCAGATAATAGTTATTATTGAATTACAAAACAATCATACTTCTACTCCAAAAAAATTAATCGACAAGTTTGTGGAAAACCGTCTAGTCTAGAGAGATAAAAACTGTATAATTTTCCTTATTACCGGTACCTCCGCGTGCCGAGTAGGCCCCTTTGTGCAAAAAAACATTTTGGCGCCCCTGTGTGAAAACCATTTTGGCGCCATTGTGCGAAGACCATTTTGGCGCCTCTGTGCAGAAAACGTTTTCGCATCCCTTTTGTGACGTCGTAACATAACAACTATAATAGAACATTCGGGTGTGCCTCTACGACACTTGTTCTTCTGACTCCTGACAAGCTTCCTCTTCATTCTCAGAGAAAGAGGATATATCTGCCCCTTCATTTTTAAAAAGAGAGGAAGGAAAGTTACAAAAAAAAAACTCTCCTACATCTTTGGGGAACGCGCACATCTGTTAGTTTCGTATCTACCTAAATAATCGCATATAAAACTACACTAGGGGGTCTCTGTTTTAAGAAGAATGTCACTTGTTCCGTTTAATACAGACCCAACTGATCTGTTGTTTTTTTTTTGTGTGTTTCAGGTGACCTTTTGGTGAAATGCAGTACTGATGCACAATGGTGGCCGCAACGTGTCACTATCCGTAATGGCCAATTATTCTTAGACCGTCCAAACGACAAAAATTCAGCATTATGGCGATTACCATTACGTTTTTTAAGTTTACAAGCTGGAAATCTACCAAACAGTCTTTCATTATGTCGTGGCAAAAATATTATTCTAACATTACAGGTATATACCTATACCGTATAAAAAAATTGTCTTGTTTGCCTTGTAAATCCTTAATCTTTTCCTTAGAAAAGAAAAGAATATTTTCTCCATTATTATTATGCAAGTGTGTAACATCCTACGACATTACTGGCATGTTTTTACATTTTTTTCTTCTGTCTCACATAGTAGTTAGTTATAGTTACGTTAGTTTGAAGGCTAAATCGACGAGTATTGTGCAAAATAAATCGAGGAATTGTTGCAAAATTAAACTTTCATTTTCTTTGATTTTTCGTCGATAATAATTATTTATTTATTTTATATTTCATTTCAGATGACAGATGAATACCAGTTCGATTTATGGGTAAAAACGATAGCAATTGAATTAATCCGACAAACACCATTAGATGCCGTCAAATACTTGGATATTTTCACATTAGCTAATTGTTGGCAACGGAAACCACCCACAAATTCAACGAATCGAGACTGCAACTTCAATCATATCCTGGAAGGATCGTCTTCTAATCCTGAAGAATCTTGCACCACTTGCCAAACACAACCAATTCCACAATCTTCAATAATAATTCATGAAGAACTAGAACCGGAAGATAATGATGTTGTAGATGGTGCCGGTGGTAGTGGTGATGATGATGTTGTTGGTGAGTGTTCTCATGAAGAAAAAACTGTTGAACGATTATTAAAAAAGTGTCAAAATGCTGAAAATTACGTACCAGTTAAAGAGAAATTAATGTTATTCGAGTCATTATGTCGTTTAGGTAGAAAAGTACGTAGTACAGAAGATGTTTCATGTAGAACATTAACAAAAATATCAACGAAACGTGCCCGTTCTATGCATGATTTAACAAATCTAACACAACAGAATGCTGTCCGGGAAATTTGTAAATATTTCGAAATTAAAAATAATAATAATAATGATAGTGAAATTGTGAACAGTGAGAATTTAAGGAAGTACGGTACTGTACAAAGAACATATCGAATACGCCACCAATACAATCGGTAATTATTAGAGTGTAGACGTTGTTAATGACAAGAAACCTGTACTGATTCATTATTTTATTTTTTAACGTTAATTAAGTATAAACAATTATAATACTTTGTTAATATTTTGTAATTACGAGTATGATAAATAATAATAAATAATTGCAATTTTTTCTAACTCTTCCTTTCACCAACCCTGAATTTTGCTTCCAGATCGATCTTCAAGCAATCTAATCGCGCATCTGATCGGGACCGAATCGACGTGACTGTCAAGTCTTTTCTAAAAGCATTGATGATGAGAAAAGCTTCAGATGAAAATCACAACTGTCGGCTCTCATAAGAGGGAGTTTGCGCCTCGCAACGTTATAACATACGATACGATATAAACTTGTATATCGTGATGGAGTCAAAAAAAAATATATTTGCGATCTTATGGGAGTTACCACCACTGCCAAAGATAGTCACGTGGTTTATAAAGGGTGCATTGGAAAGTTGTGTGCATATGAGTTCTTGTAATATAAATCATATCGGGCCATTTATGGTGTATCAGAGTTATATCGGAAGTTGCGCAAACTCCCTATTATGTACTGATTGTGAGTTGAATACGAAACAGTGTAGCCACAGGAAGCAACAGAGTCCTATTTAAGTAGACTGATAGGCTGAAACACTGCTTGATTCATTATACTTTCAGTGTTGATACTTGCCGGACTGGCAGAGTTCTACTGTATTTTATAGTAGTTTGCTGGACATATCGAAAATACCTCTTTTTTTTTAAGAAATTTTAATCAAAAATCGTCCCGGAATGCTATCAAAGAACCGCTACGACGATACTTTCAATCATTCTAGTTGTAGATAAGTTGTAGAAATAGTGAAAATATGGAATCGAAACAAATTCAATTGAAATCAATAAACAATTATTGTGATCGTTTTATACCGTTGCGTTTACCAGTTTATCAATTAGAAGATTCTGAACAAATTGCTGATGATACTTTAATGAATATAAAATCATCAACATCTTTATCAATACCATTTATAAATTTCGCCAAGGTTCGTTACAATAAAATCAATTATCAAAATATTTTACAGTCAACATTATTTCCAATTGACTATAAAATATTGAATTTTTGTCCACCGAAAAAACGTACAACACTGAATCCTTTCGCAAGTAATGAACAATCATGGCCAGTTCGAGCACGAGAGAAACCAGTAATTGGTCCACCAAATTGTATTCTCGACATACCACAAACAGCAAATACAACATGTAAGTTTTATAATATAAAAATTTTATCGTAAAGAGCCAAAAAAACAACAATAATTTAAGCACAAATTTTGGATTGGTCCTCAACTGGTTGGTTAGCTGTAATCTTTGAAAATGAGGTACATATGTGTTTTTATAAAAAATCCAATTTACGTTTAGTCACAAAAACTGGACATAGAGTTGATTCGTATGTTAAATGGAATGATAAAGGTAATAAATTGGCGATGACGTTGAAATTTGCACGGATCGGAATTTGGGATTTTCGTACGCATAAAGTAAGTACCATCTTATCGTGGACAGCCTGTATCTATGACTATGTTTACACGTCACACTAAATTGATGTATGGTGGTGTAGACAAAGTCAATGACTGCCTTATGGAATAGTAATTCAAAGTAATTTTAGATAATTCATGAAACTCCATGTTGTTGTCCTATTATTTGTATTAAATGGTATTATAATTATTTAATTACTGTCTGTGAGAATGGTGTGCTCCGTTTGAAATCGAACGATTTAAAAACAATAAAAAGTAAAAGATTCAAACTTGGCGATATTCGTAATATCGAAGTGTCGTGTAATAAAAATTATCTGATTACAATTGGTAATAGTAATGTTATGAAAATATGGAAATTACCAGATTTTAAACAATATTTACAAATACGAACAAATTCATGGATACGAACTGTAGCTTGGCATCCATGGAAGGAAACACTTTTAGCTGTTGCTAATTATAATCAAATTTCATTATGGAATATTGATAAAAATCAAAAAGTATGTGAAGAAGAACGAAATTACACAAATCGTATCGTTGAATCGTTAACATTTAATCCAAAATCCGGCGAGCTTGTTGTAAGGATCTCTTGTCAATTGATTGTTTAATCTTCGTATTTGAATTTGATTAATTTGTCCTGTTTTTTAGGTGAATTACAGGATTTTAAAGCAGGATAATATTTTAGAATGTTTTAGTGTTATTGCTGTATTAACAAATATTAATTCAATTGTTGAAGAATTGTATTTCCATCGTGGTAAAATTCTACATTTACTATGGGGACCGGAATTCAATACATTAGGTAAATACTCAAATTTTAATATTTGGAAACTAGAAAATCGAATATTTTCTATAACCGTCCATAAACTGATCCAAAATTTTTCGGTAATATCGATAATCGAAGTCGATCTTGTTTACCACTCCACAAGAACGCTAAATCTACCTTTAATCTGCGTTCACGGATTTGCGGTTTATCACAATGCAATAGCCAATCAGAAGCTAGGAATTTCTGTGGGCGTATGCAGTGTCTAGCCTCTGATTGGTTAACGCACGAATGTGATGTACCGGACAAGTCGTGAACGGACAATTAGGGAGTGCGCACATTTACTTACAGTATACAGTATATACCAGAGACTACCTTCTGCAGCTCGATTTACACAGGCCTAGAAGAAACGTTCTCTTTTATATGCACGCAAGTGTACATAGGCCCAGAAGAAATGAAACACCTTTGCGGATTTTGTATAAGTACAACAGAGACATGAAATATGGGTGTGTTTGAGTAAGATTATCTATTCTGGACAAGCCTCTCTTCCTCTACATTTTTCATCTTGGTGACCACTCCTATAGGGTATCTTTGTCTATCCGTACCGATTTTGGTAGAAATCAGTTAGAAATAGAGGAATTTAACCTGAGCTAGAAAAGATAGGGACTATCACTACAACTAGGATACTATGTTTCATATCTCTGTTTTTCTCACTCCCACCTGGACCTATTTTAGTATATGTTCCTAGACGATTGAAAAGACCAGTATGTGCAGTTTTTCATATAAAACAAAGACATCGAATATGGTATGGCATTTTGCATTCAATCGACTTTATGAAATAAAATCGACAATTTGAATCAATAAGGATGTCGAAATTTGTAAAAGGGGGGTGATCAATATGAAAGTCTCAATCAGAGCCGTAATTAGTAAATTAGCTGGGCTCCCTGGAAACCTCTGATTGTCAACTATCCTTAGGAAAAGTTTTCCTCTACGATTTATGGATATTTTGAGCCCAAAACTTGGACGTAGCCACGTCCAAGTTTCTAGGCGCTATCGCTACAAGGTTGTTCTTACCAAGGCTCTAAAAGGTCATAGATGTTACCGTGAAATTCTAGATCACTTTAAAACTAGAGAAGTGTTTTTTGGCGATCCAGCGTGAGCGTATTATTGAACTATGCCGTCAATCTGATAAACTCAAATGCATCGAGACAATGTAATGCGAGAGTTATTCAAACCACTCGCTGTGGCATGTTGAACCCGCTGAGTCGCCAAAAAATACCTATACATATACTGTTTAGGCATTGATAAGTTGCATCTGATTCAAATAAGGGTGCGTTTCCATTAACGTTGATTTTTTTTCAGCTTCTGCAGGCACAGATGAGAATATTTGTGTTTGGGATTTCTTCGGCTCAAATAATCGTGATAATTTATCGAATAATCAATGCAAACATGGAACAAGAGCAGGAAGATCAGTTTGGTTTGAATCGTGAAGAAACATAAGGAGAGTTTTTATTATAAATAAAATATTTTTTTAAATGTGCTTTTTTACACAATAATATGTATTTATATATAATAATTTTATTTGCTATTTTTTTTTCTTCTTCTTTATGAAAATTGTGCTACAGTGGGCCATACGGCATAACTAGAAACTATTGAATAAATAAAATTGGCACACAATTAGGTATTATTCGACTTACAATATTTTGTGTTGTGGCTAGTTTTGTTACATTTTTTAAGAAAAAACAAGAAATTTAGAAAAAAAAACTTAAGTACTAACCTTAACCTGAGCTTTTTCTATCTCCTATTAAATACAGTTATAGGTATAAATAAACTAACAATTTTTTATCACTTTTTTTTCTCCTACAAAAATCCAACAATAATTAATGCTTGCATTTATTAATAAAAAAATATTGCTATAAAATCTTTTAAATAATTAATAATAATAATTTAAGAACAAAAAAAATGTATTTTTCAAAAACCAACCAAAAAATAATAATTAACTATCTTTATCAATCAATTCCGCTTGATCCAATGAATCCAATGTATCATTCGAACTCGAATGTGTTAGATCTGTTAATTCATCCAGATGTTTCTGTCGTTTACGAACATTCCAATGTAGACATTCAGCTAATGAATCAAACCAATCAGAGATTTGATCTTGAGCACAAATACTCGGTACTGGATATATAGATGTTGTCACCCTTAAACTGAAATTTCAACAAAATATTACAACTTTGTTTCTTTTTAATTTTTTTTCGAAATTTAATTTGAAAATAGAAGAAATAATAACCAACCACCAAACGCAACAAGCCCAAAAACAAACATCGAAAAACATACACAAGAAGCTTAAAATTAATATGCCCAATCACCCTTTGCCCGAAAAAAAAAAACTGTTTTATTTGTTTATTTTTGGTACCTATCGCCAGGTCTCAATTCCTGATGATGACGTCCATCGAAACAGACAAATGCTGATGAATTTCGACCTGTTAAACTGGGGGCTATCTGGAAAAACAAAAAAAAAACAATGCCAAACTAACGAATTTACTATAAAATTATTATCAATTGTTTGGGTCGTTGGTGGTTGGTCAAGAATCTTCAAATCTCAAAAATTTCAACAAACAACAAGACATACCTATCACCATGTAACAGTTCTTGACGATTTCGACCATCAAATGATACCCATGCAGTATTCCGACTATCTAGTGATACCGATATCTAAGACCAACAGATTTAGTTTTGTCGCAGGATTCTATAGAATGTTATTAATTCCTTAGAGGACATTACAACAATTAGATAAAGCACGCACAATGGCTAGAATGGAGCATTTTAATCACCACTTGCTTGTAAGGTCCGGCGCATATTGAGACACAGTTCAGTATAGCGCAATGTAGGACAGTTCAGAGCAGTTCGGGCGGCAGCGCATATTCGCACGCAGTATTTGCTTCAAAATCAGAAAAAGAGGGGTAAACTCACTGAATCTTTGGCTAGAGAGAGAGAGGGAAAAGCAAACATAGGCCAGAGGGGGAAACTGTGTCTCAAAAACTGCGCCACGCAGTACTGAACTATCCTGAACTGCACTGTGTGGCAATGTGCCCTGGCCCAATAACTTACATGGAATACAACCTGAACCACTCTGCCTGTGTCTCAATATTCCAAGGTGCCAAGCTAGTTACTAAAGGGCTTCGATAGTTAGACACGTTTTGACAAAAAGTGACTTTACGGTTTTCAAAACATGCTGTTCCAGAAATGGCCCATTGTGCGTACCTTGTCTAAATGATGTACTTATTGTGGTTTGCAATGATTTTCACATTTTCTTTGCTTTTTTTATTATTTCCTATAGTAAGTTAAAAATATGGTACAAACCTTTAATTCAACACCAGCCGGTACAACAATCGGTCGAAAACTCAACGAATGCGGACAAATCGGTGTTACCATAATTGCCGGAACACTAGGATGTATCATTGAAGCACCAGCAGCAACAGCATATGCAGTACTACCAGTTGGTGTACTAACAATTAAACCATCACCTTGTACCGATGTTATATGTTTACCATCCAAAAATAGATCAATATTTGATAAATATGGTGATGGGCCACGATCAACCACAACTTCATTTAATACTAATAGGTTTGTTGGTTTCGTTGTTGTTGTTGATGATGGGGTGGTTGTTGTTGCTCCAATTCCAGTTCCAGTGTTTCGTCCCTCATCATTCTTGCGTATTACAATACATCGTAATCGACTACGTAATGTTAATGCAGCATTACCTTCTAATACATTATTAACTTGATCTTGGAAATTATCGAAACGAAATGGTGTTAGAAAACCTAATGAACCCAAATGGAATGCCATTACTGGTGGTACAGATTGTTGAAATAATTGACTGGCATATAATAATGTACCATCACCACCCAAACAGATAATAAAATCAATTTTATCAGTGAGATCATCTTTACCATCTCGAAATGTCATCAATTTATCTTTGATTGATACGAATGCATTAAATTGATCTAAAACGGTGTCTTCTAAAACAGCAGCTTCCACAAATACCAACATACGTTTCTCCTATGGGAACAGGAAAAAAAGGAATAAAAAAATAACCGAATAAAAATGCAAACAAGAAGAAAATCAATAATTCGAAAAAATTCGCTGCTTCGACTGGGGGTTGAACCCAGGACCTCTCAATTTCGCGTTGAGTGTTCCACCAACTAAACTAACGAAACCATACGAAATCTCTCGGATATCTTGAATATTATTGTTATTTTTTCTTTGTTTTTGGTAACAAGATAATTGAGTTACAAGGAAATATCGGTCAAATAAGAAAGTTATACTTTGTACTTGTTTGACCAATTATTTATATACAAAACAGAAAAAACACATTTATTAAACATTACCACGTTATCTATTATCAAAGTATATACCATGCTGTTATCATCCAAATAACAACAGAGAGAACCGAAAAAAGATATATAAAGATTTATCGAAAAGTTCTCCCAACTAATCAAAACGTGACAAATTCGTGCAAATCAAACATAACACAAAAAAAAAATTCAAATAAAATACAATTTCAATTGAATATAATAAAACAAAAGTGGTGGAACAAGGCAAGGGAGGCGAGTCGGTCAAGCGCCAATCAATAAAAAAGTTCAAGTTCGACAATGACTTGCCACATTTTTTTACATTTTTTTGTCATCATTGCTCATTTATTTATTTATTTATATAAACATTTTTGGGTATTTGGGTCAATAATTCTTGAAATCAAAATCAAAAAAATTTACCTCAATTAACCATTGAACCAACTGCACAAAAGGAACATGAATTGAAGCATCTCGAGCTTTTTTTATAACCAGAACGGTTAATGGAGCTTTATACCAAGTCAAACGTTGACTAGCAGGATCTTGAATTGTCCTGAAACCAAAAAATTACAAAAAAATAATGATCAAGATTGTATTCGAATAAACGTTAGTCTTTTGTTAATTATCCTGCAAAAAAAAATGAAAGAAAACACATGAAAACTTACATAAAACGTCGCCTACTGAGATGAATTATATTATTATTAATTTCATCGTTTTCATCATTTAATGGTATCCGACAGATAGGTAAATTATTATTAGCGACCATTTTAGAAATCCGAACAAAAAAATACACAAATTTTCAATAAATAACAACAATTTCACCAAAAAAAATAACAGAAAAACAATTGAACATCACAGAAACTACAGGATATCCTGCAGGAGAACAAAACACTACCGAAAACAAGCGGTAACTATCATTTCTACTGTTGTTGTTATTATTATTATTGTTGTAATACTAGTTGTCATAGTACACTTGATTTATAAAACTATATATATAAATAAAAACTAATAATCACGTTACATGAGAACAAACAATTGATATAATAATCGATAATACTAATCGATATATATTATTATATCTAATCAGACCCTGTTACAAGTCGACTAACTAATAGAAGGAATCCACTTTTATTAGTAATCACGAATCACGTGTAATTTATTATAAAATACTACATAACGAAAGAATGACGAGCGAAAATTCTATTTTTTTTTTCTTTCGACTAGTTAAATAATGACGCCCTGAGGGGTACACCAACTACTACTAAACTATTATAACACATCAAATATATACACGCAACTTAATATTTGACCTCTATATGTATAAAATGATAAAGAAAGAAAGAGAAAAAACTATATACATATATTAATATTGAACAGAACCGTATTAATGAGAATTCCAAAAAACTATTCTAGAATATGATGATTTTTTAATTATACATAGTATTCTACAAACAATTACAGGATGTATTTTAATCGTTGTTGGTGTCGTTTTTGTTTTTTTTTTTTTAACCTGATAATTGAAAACAATTTAAAATGATGACATCGACGAAAAAAAAACGTCATTAAAATGTTTTGACCTTATCAAATAATTTAATAGTAATTTATCGATTATCAATAACAATACAGTATAGTTGATTATATTTTTGTTTTATGTATACTAATATGAAAGGTATTTTTCATTAATTTGGATTTATTATTTACGTATTTGGAACGAATTGTGTTTAATTAGACTTGCGTTTTTTTGCAAACCTGCAATTTTTTTTATATAATGTTGGCTTACTTAAATATGGAAATCGACAATTAATTGATAAAAGGAAGAGAATTCTACTTGACAATAAACTAATAAGTGAGTAAATTTAATAATAAATTATTTTAATGGGATCCCTTTTGGCGCATCCACCATTTATGCTAACGCTAAGAACGTTCGCGCGCCTGTTTCTAATCGAAATGACGCGACCGTCATGTCTTTTTTTTAATATTGATTCTTAAAAGAAAAAGGACACATTTAGAAGTTTGGTGAATTTTCACTTATAAGTTAAATTATAATACTTTGTGGCACAATAAACAATTTCAATTTACAATCCCTTTTTTAAAAAGTGGTTTTAGGAATGGATCTTTTTTTGTGTCCGTCTGTTTAAGATGGTAATATAAAATTGTCTATTGTTGCTTATACATAAATATATGTAGTAAGCAAACTCTTTTCTTCAACCCTACCGTAAAGTAATTTGGTTCTAGAAGTCAATATTCACAAAATTTCCGATTAAATGCACTCAAAAGACGGCCACTTATAGTAAGCTTAGAATTCTTATGGATATTAGCTTAAAAGTCAAATTACTTTGTGACTGGACTCAACAATAGACAAATTTTAATTATAGTTTTACCTGAGTTCATATTTTCTAAAAACTACCTGCTTTTAGGAGGATTGTAAATTAAAATTGTCTACTGTTGCAGTAGTAAACCAACCAACTTTTTTGTTGGGTCCTGTCGCAAAGTAATTTGATTGTAGAAGTCAATATTCACAAAATTTCTAAGACTGGTATACCTGCTCAACATTATTGTACAATATTTTTGGCATTGTACAACAATATTGAGCGACTATGGGTCGGCCTTCCTCCACAATGGTCGTGTTCAATGGCTCTGAGCCGCATAGGCCTGAGATCGCTACATCTTACAATTAGCTATATTTGAGTTACTGAACGAACCGCTATCTTTGAGCGGTGATAGTAGCAAATTCACGTGCATGTCACATGTAACATATGCATAAAGCGCAAGTCTCTTTTTCATTCAGCTATCAGCTCAAGCGACAGAAGTCAATTAGTCACATAGAGGGATTTTACTCTAATGCAACAAGATCGACACCACTCTCAACCGACATGTAAACTGGATTACATAAGGGTTGTTCCAAAACCTAAGAACTATTGGGCTATGAAAGAGGGCTAAAAAGTATTGAAAGGAAGTTAATGTTACAAGCAACACTTTCCTTTAGCATACTCATCAAACAACCCAGAAAACCCTTCATAAAATGAAAATTCTGATTACACTAGTATGGATTTTCGATATTTTTATAAATAAAAGATCACAAAATATCTTTGCGGTACGTTAAATTATCAATTAATAACAAAATCTTATTTGATAAATTAATAAGATTAAGTACTTCCGATTCGTAGATAAGCAATTTCTTAAAGAATTACTTAAAAAACAAGATTTTAACAAATAATATTAGAAGAATTTATCTTCCGTCTTAGATATTGTTAGACAGTAAAAGGTCAATATTTTAAATTTACGTTTAATTTATTGGAAAGATAAAACAACATTTATTAAATTATGATAAACCAGCAAATTAGAAAAATTAAAAACAATGATATCATACCGTAAGCAACAAAAACAACAATCAAAAATTACGCCGTTTTACATTTATGTTAATTATTTCTTAGGGTACGTATACACGGAGAGGTTTTCCTCTCTCCTCCATTGCTAAAAAAGAGACAAAGATAGCTTCCTAATTATTTTTTATTAAACCTGTTTATTTATCACGAAAAATGGAACAAAATTAAGCGAGAAAAATCTCTACGTCTAGCCGCACCCTAAAAAACATTGCTCTACTCTATATTTTATGATCGAAATATTTATTAAAAACTAGAAATCCTTGTATTTTTTAACTCGAAGTTGACACAAATATCACGAATAAAACGAAAAAAATAAAAGTGAATTTTATCAATTCATACGTTAACGTTAACGATAACGTTAAGAAAACAGAATTGTGCAAATAACTGATTTAGTGTTCTGCACATTCGCCAATCTCTTTCTCGTAGAGTGTAGCGTTATTGTTAGCGTTAACGTATAAACTACAAAAATTCTACGTAATAGAAAAAAATCTGTACTCACATAACCATGGCAGAAGTTGTCATAATACGACCACATGGTCCGAATTGTTGTATTGGAGATGGTGCATTCAAAGATCTGGTTCTCCTGCAACAAATACAGAACCATATCTAGAAATCACTAGTAATTCAGACATTTTGAGATTCTTGTCGTTTAAGAACGATTAAAAACAAATAATCAAACAAACAAAATTATCAATAATAATAATAATAATAATACCCCATCATAGTTCGTTCATCTGATACACTAACACAACGCGAAAAAATCAAATTTTGCGACATTCTTTCCCAGTCCAGATAACCAAATTGATGAGAAACTTTGAAACTCAACATTCAAATTGGATCGATTTTGTTTATTATAACGACTATTTTGAAATAAAATTAGATTTAACAGGAAATCAAACCAAACAGTTCCAGAAATAAACACATCATTAATATAATTTAAAACAATAAGATGTTTTTAAGTTTCAACAATCATAAATATTTGAAAAATATTTATCAATTTGTTATTCAATGACAAATAAATAGATAAATAATAAAAAAAAGCGAAAAAAAGTTGACATTCCGGTACCGGGAATCGAACCCGAGCCTCCTGGGTGAAAGCCAGGTATCCTAGCCACTAGACCATACCGGATCGACAAACAATATTTGTTATAAACTCTTTCTAATTGTCGCTCTCAATACTCAATTCCAAAAAAAAATATATTGAAAAAAACTAAAAAATCTTACGGCCAAGTGCCAGAACGTCTCCGACGTTGTTTACATTTCTCTTGTGTTGTACCACATTTTACACTATTATTATCAATATCATTATCAACAAATCCAACTGATTTTCGTGGTGTTGTTGTTGTTGTGGTTGTAGCTGGTGTTGTTGTTGTTGTTGTTGTAATCGTAGTAGCCTTTGATAATGGTAATGGCTTGTTATGCAAACATGTCAACCTAAATTCTAACCTATCAGCACGATGGCATTGATGTAAAATGGATAAATCAACATCGGAACCAGCCCATAAGGAACTCATGATTTTCGTGTTTTTTTTTTATAAAAATAATAACAAATTCAAGAAAATTAGCCACACAACACAAACTTATTTACACAATTAATTTAATAAAACAAAAAGAGAGAGAAAATAATGTAAACGGACAACACGAAAAATATAGGTTAACCTGTCAATGTAACAACTGACATTCCACAACAACAACTGAATAAGAATGAATGGTGTGAAAAGAGAAAGATATAGTTTAATATGTGCGGATTTTATTTAAAATATCAACCCCCTCTCTTTAAATTCAGATTATATTCAAATAATAATAATAATAATAATAATTAGAAAAATCAATTTTTTTTTCCTACAAATACATACATACGTCACAGATTTATTGCAATTTTGATAATGATGGAAAAAATTAAAAACACATTTGCACATAAAAAACCAACAAGTCAACAATGATAACACAGACAATAAATTATATAAATAATTATCGATATTACATGCACCAATTAACGACATTTAATAATCTAGGGTGGTCAAGATTGTGACATTTGCCAGTTTGGTAGCACTGCTTGGTTTTAAACCAAAGATTTTTTTTTGAACAGCTGGAACCACTTTGTCTAAATAAAAAAAAATACAGGTTTGGTTCCTCCAGTTTTTAGAAATTCTTTAAAGATGGGGAAAAAAGAGTGCATGCGATGGCCGGGAATCGAACCCGGATCAACTGCTTGGAAGGCAACTATGCTGACCATTACACCACCATCGCAACTTAAAATAATTCTTTTAATTGTACGATTTGTAGAACACACGACCTAAAATTCCTATTTCTGAATTAATTATTAAATTAATTATATAATTGTTTGTTTTTTTTTTTAATTGTTGTGTATTTCTTATAAATTTCAAATGTTCCTCCATGTTAGTACAATTTTAAACCAAAACAGAAACTAAAACTAGGCAACCCATTATACTCGTAGCTTGACATATACATTAAGGTGCGTATACACGGAGAGGTTGTCGTCTCCTCACTGACTTCCCTGCTTTTGATAAAAAAAAAACAACAGACAAAAGATAGTTTCCTCCTTATTTTGTGAGCGGGAAGGATTATATATCTTCTTTGTTTGCCGCACATGGGAAAATTTGAATATCTACATATATCTTTCTTCTTTTCTCTTGGAAGTGCTGCAGTTCCACAGTGTCTATGCACCAATCGCCACTGGTGACCACATTCCCGTTATCTGGTGGAGAGAATGACGCAATTTCCCACCGAAATGGTAGGGATGCACGTGCCCCATTGTAAGAAAAGAGTGGCAATTAAACAGTTCGACAATATTTCGACAATCCGGTATGGTCTAGTGGCTAGGATACCTGGCTCTCACCCAGGAGGCTCGGGTTCGATTCCCGGTACCGGAACATGCTTTTTTTATACTAATTGTGTT
>JAZBHA010001486.1:0-20254 GCA_037464855.1 Iselma pallidipennis | reverse complement strand
ATGCCGATAATACAGGAAACTATTCTACCATTAATACCAATAGATGGCGTCACTATTGATCTCCGTGACAAATACTATAAATACCAATTCCTTCTATACAAAGGAATTAAGCAATCATTTCAAAATTACAAATTATATCATAAAATTAATAGAAGAAAAAATTAGGCAATTTTCTAAAGATACCCCTTCCAGGAAAAACGAGGACTTATAGACGGTATTGGAACAATAATTAAACAATTAACCGGTAATCTCGATGCAACTGATGGCCAGCAAATAGAACAATCCTTAGCAATCATAAAGAAAAATCAATACAATTTGGCACATCAACTCAATAATCAATATTCAATCAATAATGAAATCATGGAAAAATTCAATCAGACAGTACAAGACATAAAGCATAACGAAACCGTAACGTGGAAAAGAATTAAACGTTTAGAAACAATAATTAATACAACTTCAACACAAGTAGAAATTCTGTTTGCTAAAGATATTTTAAATCAACTTATTCATCTTTTCGATATAATTTTAGACATATTGCAGGACATTGAAAATTCGATCGCATTCTGTCAACTTAAAATCGTCCATCCCAGTATAATTACAAATGAAGAACTATTGCTCGAATTACAAAAAGTATCCTTGTTCTATTCCAATTGATTACCTTTTGAAGTATCCTTACAATCAATTCAAAATTATAAAATGTTACTTAAACCCTCTTGCTTTATAAAAAATAACGAAATTATTTACACTCTTACAATACCATTATTTGATATCAATATCTATAAATTATTTTACTTTTTACCAATACCAACAGATAAATATCAAGTAATTATTACTAATAGCAAATATGTAATCGAATCTGAATCTGAAGTAATCGCATTTCCTGACATCTGTGATGTTATCAATAAACAATATTTGTGTTCACGGAAAAATCGGTGCCTTCCCAGAACCTACATTGTTTAAATCCAGCTGTCAACAAATATGGTCCACAAAAGAAATTAATGGTATACTACTATTTAGTGATGATCCACATTGTGAATATTTCATCGATAATCAAAAATTATTGTTTAACGACAATACAACTGGTCGACCACTTATTTTGGAAAATTTTGAACTGAAGACACCAAAAACCTTCGTGACCAAATTGCCCAAACTACACCTTAAAAACATAAAACTGGCAAAGTTGAATAACCACCAACAACCAGTTCAATTACTTCAAGATAATGGAAATTTAAATTCATGGCATTTGTCAGGAACTATGTTATTGTATTTCATCCTGTTGGTAACAATATGTATCATGCTAATTAAATGTTATTGGAAGAAAACACCGGAAAATAAAGAACAACCGATAGTTCTTCAACCTGCAGTAAATCCAGCTGACATCAGAATTTAACCTCGTCGGTGCCTCGGTCTTACGGAGGGAGGAGTAATCTGACCAAATTATTGCATAACCATATAAAAATTCCTTCATTTAGTAAAAACTATAATTTTATATTGCATATCCGGCAGGTTTGCCGAATAATCATTTTTTGTAACTTGTTTCAATATTTTTGTAATTATTAAATAAAATCACTCTATGACTAGATCTCCTAGAGATAAGTTGTTTCATTATTTCATTCAATAAAAAATTTTTAAAAACATATTTTCAAAACTTGAAAATAAAAGTTGCATGATTATGTTCAAGATTTTTTAAAATTGGTATATTAATGTAAAATTTTTCAAAAAAATCTTGTGCATAGTTTTGACAGTCCACCTTTTTGAAAACTCTGCAAAATTTAAAGTGAAACAGTAAAACTTTTGTCAAAATGTCTTTTAAAGCAACTGACAGGGTCGGACTGGTTTACTTTAGCCCCGGGGAAATCTATCTAGTATGTACAACCAAAGATAATGTATATAGGGCAGAGTGGGTCACAGTGGCTCATGTTCCACAGTGGATCAATGCGAATAATTTTCCATCGACTAGTTGATTATCTATGCGAATAAGTCATGCGTTGCCTGTGTACGTAACTGCAACATATGAGCAAGCGAGCTGCGATCTCTCGCACAGTGTGAAGGTGTTACAAGACTAGTGTCATAAAATAAGTACCAATCTTTTCCTCTGTGATGTTGTAAATTGCCACATTTTGTCTACATATAAGTACATATAAAATACGTGAAATTTAATTTTAGATCATTATGTAGAGTCTTGGGCACACGGCTGTACTGTTATTTTGGACGAATGTTGTTTGACTTTTTTACTAGAACTCTTATTTTCAATTACCTGCAGTGATGAATTCAGACATTTCTCTTCGGGGGGGCATTTCAGGATTTCGGGGGAAGCGGTCAGACGTTCCCGTTCAGGATAACACTTTTTTCCTTCCTTATTTTCCTTTTTCTCACTTCTTAAAGGAACATAAAATGTTTACAGATTGTAATTTATAATATTTTACTCCTATCATATTAATAGAAATAATATAAAAAATAGTTTCCTTGTCAGGAATTCTCGGGGGGGCATTACCTGAGTTTCGGGGGGGCAATGCCCCCCTCTGAATTCATCACTGATTACCTGGTGATGGGTTACAGTGAATCATTTCCAACGGCTGCACCAAGAAAACCGGGAAGAACTCTTAGACGGAAGGGCAGAGCAATGAGAGAAGAAAGAAATAGAAAAATGAGAAACTGAAAAAAGGCAAGTCAAATGAAGAAGAACGTAGAAGTTGAAAAGAAGAAAGTTTTACATGAATCCCATGTTATCCATATGGTGGATCCACTGTAACCCAGGCCTGGGGCACAGTGGATCAAATCGCATTGTTTCAAAAAAGGTTTTAAAACAGTTAGAAGCTATTACTGCTAAGCAGACTCGTTCGGAATTAACGTACGTAAGGAGATAGACTATGCGTTGACGAAATTTCAAGTTTCTAAATCCAATAATTACAGAGATATGTAAAAAAACTGATCCACTGTGACCCACTTTCCCCTACATTATCTTTGGTGCAGTGCCGTCGCCTGCCTAATAGGCCCCTGTGCAAAAAATATTTCGGCACTCTTATTCAAAAAAAAAAACAACATTTTGGCGGTCCGGCGCAGGAAACATTTTCGTGCTTCTGTCCAAAACACATTTTGGCGTCCCCGTGCAGATAATATTTTTGCGCCCCTGTTATGTCCTCCCAAAATCGAAATGTTCATTCAAAAAACAAAATCAAGGAAAAGTATCGTAATTTGGCGTCCAACAGACATTAGGTCTGTTCCAAGTAGAATCCAAAACTCTAGTTTGAGCTTCATAAACTCATTTGCGCATGCGTCTGACTGTTTCGGACTTATCTGATAGTTTTGGATTCTAGTTGGAACAGACCTAATGTGCCCCAGTGCGGTGCACAACCTGCAGACCTGGTTGCGGCGGCCCTGCACACGTGTAGTAATGGGTATATCCAGTGAGACATATAGGGATGGCACACGTCCGCTGTACCACGATTTTAGCATAAGGTCTACACAAACCAACGCGAAACTGCGGGAGCGGGAGCGAACGCGAACATGATGTGGGACCAAAAGACATTGCGGGATATGGGAGCATGCACACCGATGCGGCCAGCCACCGAGATAAATGCGAAACTGTAGCGTTTGGCCGCTGGTTCGCTGCATGCACAATTTTCCCGCTTCCCGCACGGCGAATGTCGGCATTAGTGCATGAAATTTTCCATGATTTTTTCGATCTAGGTTAATTTCATGAACTTATTGTCTTGTTTTCCTATAGTTCTACAACGTATTTGTTATATTGGTTTGGTAATTGATGAAAGTCTTTAGAAATGTGTTAGAAACCATTTCTGTTCTTCATCTTTTTCGACTGCCAATAACAGAAGAGATTATTTTTCGTTGAAGCAGAAATACATTACCAAAACTACCACTTATTTTTGTGAATAAATAATAAATTACAACTAAAAACACATACACGAAAACAAAATATTCGTCGCAGTTTCGCATTTGTCCGTCTATCTGCACCCTAATGACATTATACATGGAATAAATCAAAAATAAATTCTATTAATAATTTACAAACGCACGTTTTTTCAAGATGATGAAGGTGATGGATCCATCAGATGTGATCACAATCAACAATGTTGAATTTAAAAACACGTCGTAGATCTAGAAAACAAACATGAAAGGTTCTTAGAAACAACTAAAAGATGGCGCTCAATTTCGTCGCCCCGTGCTCGTGCTCGCCAACCATTCACCAATAAATAATCTTTCCGTTTCCGATCTTTCCATGGATCTTTCCATTTTCTATTCATCTAGTGCGAAGCCATGTCGTATATGTCTCGTGTTTCTTTCCATAACGGTAATGGACACACACACACACACACACACACAACCTGAAAATGGTATGTAATTATTATTATACTTCAGTATTTAACTCACTTACTTATTTTTGAAAATATTTTAATCGCAGTTTTAAAAACATTAAAAATATTTGTTGCATAACCTTATTAAGTAGAATAAACACGTGATTGCAAAGATATTCTAACGTAAAGAATAATTAACCTATAGTCTGCGATTATATAATCTTTGTGAAAACATGTCGATTAAGGAATAGATTAATTCTCTTAAATAATAAATTGCAATAAAATATTCTTGCACTTTTAGGTTATGTTGAAAACTTCTGCAGAGGAAAATTTTCCGATATATTCAAGAATTAAAAAAAAAACGAAACAAAATGTAAGCTAGCAGTCATAATTTTAATATGAAGGAATGGAAATCTTCCAATTTATTTTAGGTAATTCAATACAACCACGATTTTTTAAGTGTGTATCTATTTTTAAAAGAAAGCAGGTGGTTAGAAAAGGGGATTTTAATTAAATACAGCTAATCTCCGTCGATCCTATCCTGCTATAAAATGTGTAGCTTCTTACCACACATAAATTTAAAGGAAATTTATGTGGAAATATCAGCTACGACATATTTTTTGCATACTTTTAATAATTTTTTCCCCTTATAAATAGATCCTGATATTTCTTGTATTACCTTTTTACAGGCTTGCATATTATCACCATGAAGTAGATGTGGCTTACTCCTTCGACGCCAGTCGATAGATTTTTTAGTCAAACTGTATGCGAATATCGGCCTTTCGGGATCCGACAATGATGGTAACCAAGAATTTAGTAAGTTTTCTAATTCAAAAGATACTTAGTGTCCCAACGAAAATACTTCCCCACAGATATCAGAGATGGTTTTTGTAAATGTAAGGTCTAGAGCTGTTTGATATTTTTCTCACTGTTCAAACAGTGTGATACACTTGCTACAAAATCTATAGTTTCACCCTAGGGAACTTTCAATAGCAATAAATTTCCCATTCTATCAAACTATAACAGTTTTCTTTAAAAATATTTTATAAGATTTGTTTATTAATGATGATTTATTAAATTTTTTGTCTTCTTTTCCCGTCTGAAAAGATGTGATGTTAGATAAACAACTGATTCTTTAAATTGAAAGGTTTTTTTTTGTTGTTGTTTTTGTATTTGTAATTGAAATGCAAATTTTCATTACAGATTAAGATCTACTAGCTGGTATTTGAGAAAAGTAGTGTGGCTTCCAGAAATGGTAAAAATTGGTCGGAAATAATTAATATTTGGTGTAAATTGCTTTTTTTATTGTGAAATACATTATATATTCAATTGTATTTAGTAGTAAAATACAAATTTTGATTATTTGTGTTAGTATAATTTGAGATCCTTTTTAAATAATTTCCCTGTAGCAAAATCTCAATGTTCATCAGTGTATATGTACAGTACACCTATATTTGAACTGGAGACTGTGCAGTTTTCAGTATGCGCATATAGACG
Organism: Iselma pallidipennis; assembly: GCA_037464855.1. Classification (NCBI taxonomy): domain Eukaryota; kingdom Metazoa; phylum Arthropoda; class Insecta; order Coleoptera; family Meloidae; genus Iselma; species Iselma pallidipennis. Next base: position 14,444 of record JAZBHA010001486.1, on the reverse strand, counting down.
AAAATTTTAGATTATAGTAACATTTAGTATCAGCAGTGCCCGGTCGGGAGACTACACAGTGCCAACAAAATCGACTTTTGTGCCGTCCTGGTGTTTTTTTTTCACTTAGCGAGCTTCCATACGTTTCTAAATAGTGGTGTTTATAAAAAATCATTTGTTTTTAATGAAAATTCAACGGAAATGTTCTACAAATATGTTATATTCATTAATATTGGCCTACTGCTGTTTATTTTTAACATTCTCCTAGATAAATACTAAAGGTGAAGGAGTAGTAGTCATACTCTACTAATAAACCACCCTTCTATTTTATAATAGAAAAATTCATCGATGCTGATGCAAATATTAATTATTTTTATTTTCATGAATTCCGTGTTTTTTTATTATTAAAACATCTATTCTACCTAGTAACTTACATTTATTCTTAAATAAACATTAAAACTGGAAAATTTATAATTTTCGAAGGAGTAGTTTATCCGGATCATCAAATTAATTATTATTGGACTACAAAAATTTATATATTTTTAAAAGTCGTACAAATTTTCAATTATGTTTCTATTAAAATTTTAATCGCAAAAATTTTGTGAAGTTTATTCTGTTAACCAAAAAATTTTGATTTCTTAAATAAAATTTTTAACTATATACTTATTTATCAATTTTAATTAATTTAGATTAAGAAGAATGCATAAAATTTTCTTGATCCTATTTGAAGCCTGTCCCAAATGTAAAAGGATATTATATATAAGTGGGGGTGGATTCATTGGCAAAGTTCCAAACTACTTACCGACATTTTGGCGACATTGAAGCACCCTCTTTTTAACATTTTATCATTTTTATACTAAAACGTACTATGTTTTGAAAGATTTGATAGAAGAAAGTTGAACTCGACAATTTTTCTTTTCAAAAGTTTCCCTGCTTAGTTTAAAGCGACTTTTTTAACTTTATTTCTAAAGAAAAATGTATAAAGTTCAATTATTTTGTTGCAGATATTTTGCTTTGTTTAATTGTTTAATTTCAGATTAAATAATGACATCAGGAACATCGTCACCAACTCCAACAGATTCACCGTCATTATCACAGCGACCCTTATTAACAACGTTACAACCATTGAAAAAAACTGTTGAATTTGAAAATGTTCCACCAAAAAACAATAATGATGACACCAAAAATACTAAAGATCCAGAAAAGTAAGTAAACTTCTTTGCTCTGTCTCCCATCCGTGATATTCACTCTGGCCGGGTTGTTTGCAAATTAAAATTTAATGTTCTGTTTTGATGTCAACTCGAATCGAACTATAAATTTTTAATGAACTTTAGACCAAATGGCAACAAAATTGACAGTATTTATTAACTATATTCTCGTCATTTTGCTTTCCTTGTGTTCGTTCTTATTCTTTTACATGTTTAAATTGTAAGTACGGTCCTGCGGTTTTGCGGATTTTATTCGGGCAACGTCGTTTCAGCGTCAACGTCGTATTTCCCTCTTCAGTTTTACGTCCACCTGGATCAGTCTGAATTGAGACTATTTTAGTCAACATTTAGGTGGTGGAACTAAACTAGAATTTTAAATATTGAATAGTATTAATAGTAATGTTTATTTCCGTGAATTTTAAATTATTTTAAATTTTATATTTATTTAAATACGGAAGTGGTACTGCAAATGGCAGGTGACGTTTCGCTGGTAAAAAAAAATTTACGACAATTTTTAGAACTTAAGTATGATATAACAGGTATAGAAAGAAATACTTAAATTCAACCATTAATAAAAAATAATTATGTTCTTTAAATAAATTTTTAAAAATAGAGCAAAATTTGCATTGCGTGCTACCATTTCGTAAATTGATTTAATGAACAATTAATATTACAGATTGGCCTGAATTGAAAATATTTTAGAAATACATAAAAAAAGTACGTAAATTTATATCAAATTTTCATCTAAATTATAATAATTAATCTTATTATTGAAATTTAATGAATTTTTGTGAAGCCTATGTAGTAGGTATACATATAGGTATATCTAAGAACAGGTTTATAATTAACTGTATAAAAACAAACATGGCATCATTGGTTGAATTTGTTTTTAAAATTCCGTAATTAACTGACTGATTCAAACTAAGTAAGAATTCTTAAATTAGCCGAAAAAGCTGTATATAGTTGGAGGAATTATGTAACTATGCAATGTAGGGACACAATTGATACTTCATTAGTTTATTATACTGTTTTTTTGTTGTTGTTTAAATGGTGTATTCTGTTACAGTTTGACGCTGCGAGAGAAACGCAGCCGTCTAACACAGCCCCGAATGAGTCTTCTTGGTAAACCATTGAATTATAGAGCTTCACGGCGGGATGCTCGCTATAGGCGTATACAAAGTCGGGTATATAATTTCCTGGAGAGACCAAGGGGAGTCGCCATTTTCTACCATATGGTAGTGTGAGTAACTAGCCCCCCTTATTGACATGATTTCATTTCACAAAAAACACGTTTTTTCTGTATTTATCTTATGCCACTTAGTCAGTGTCGGACTAGAAAACTCTTTTCCCAAAATCTGTTTTGGTCCACCGGGCAAATATATTTTGTCCTTTTACTGAGGACCAGTTTTAAGGGTGTTGTGGCCCCTTATTTGGACTATCCATTGGGCCACTTTAGACACACGGATTTTTTAACGGATTTGGACCTGGCGATCCAAATGTGAAGGCTAAATAGAGATCCGTATGAATTTAATCCGCGGTCTAACACACGCACCAACTCCAAGTATAAAGTCCACGGACCCAAACTGTGCTAAATTTGTACATTATTATTATTATTACTTTCGTTCACAAAATCAAAAAATGTATGGTAAATAAGAGCACAACTTTATCTGTCTCATCAGGTATACAGTTTATTGTATCCTTTCTGCTGCCCTATTTATTTAATTTTTTGCCTGGATAAGAACATCAATAATTTCATTTTTAATTGAAATTTTGAAAACTGGTTGAATAATACCTATAACAAAGTCATTTGCGGATATTGTAAATTTGCTCAGAACAGGTTTATCCGTGTTTACGATAAAAAGCAGCTAGTTGATGGACCAAATGTGAAATCTGTACTTTTTGTTACTGTGCCTATTCCCTTAACTCATTATTAATTCAGTTACAGTTTTTCCCACATTCTACGTTCCCATTGGTTATTTCCACAGTTTATTGAAGCAAAATCCATCCACATGCAATTTTCCGAATTTTCTTCGTTTTTCTATTAATATTTTATGGTCCAAATCCGTTATGAAATCCGTGCGTCTAAAGGGGCCTAATATTAATTTCTACCGATAATTGATTCGTCAACAAATCTACACTCTAATTGACGAATCTGGCCCGCGAACCTGGCGCGTCGCGTCAAGTCTGCGCGATCTTCGATTCGATATTATATCAGTAAGTGACGATAAGAATTATTAAATAATATTATATACTGATATGGCTTCAATTTTATCGATATATCTGGATAGGAAACACAAACGATTGGATTGCAAATAGCTATCTACAGTAGTACCCGGTTATAACGATCACGGGTATAACGAATGCACGCCTATAGCGTACAAATTTACGTGTAAGTTTAAACTTCCATTTGTTTAGTGAAACTTTTTCACGGTAATTACAAAGTGACTTCACGGATATAACAAACGAAAGTCTCTCGAGGTTACTTCAAAAATGAACAAGAAAAGCAGAATCAGTACAATTTTTAATTTTTCGCATTCCGTTCTAGAAAAATATCTTTATTTAAAGTATTGCCAGCGAATTAGTGGTTTTGTGACCCAGTGACTATTAGGTGGTAAATCTTCCATGATTACGTTCACAATAGAATGTTCAATTAGAAGATAAACATTGGTAGAATAATAAATCACACAAGGGTCCGTAGTTTCTTTCCATATGTTTAGAGCAGGTGACGACGAGCATTTGGCAAAAAATTCTTTTGAAATTATTCATTAGTATTGAAAAAAATATTTTATTCTTCATAAACAAATTTTTGTAATATTGAATCCAAGATAGTTACATAATATCTTATTTTAAATTATGATTATGAGTAATTGTGTAAAATAATTGCAATTGTTATTTTCGTAATGAACATCCAACAGTTCATTTATTTATAAAAACAAACTAACATTTGAAGCAGCTGTTTCTAGGAAAAACAACAGCATGTTCACTAAAACAATTACACTTGAAAAGGACTGTAACCAGTTATAATGATGTTTTAGTGCCTTCAGTTATCATGAGATGGTCTGGTTATCGTTGTTGAAAATGTCGAGCGGTAAACGTAAAATTTTAACTGTTTAACTGTTTATGGGATAAAAACTAAAAAACTAATTTGTGTTTGTAACAATTTAAATTTGTAGTTGATGGGTCCTAAAATACATGAATAAACCGTCAACACTTTTAGGTTCCATGCATACCAGGTCCATCCCGTTCAAAATTGAAACCATTGGTTCTTATGAGAAGCTCGAATCGAGGCGGGTCGGGGCTTCTCTCAATTCCAGACTCCCATGAGAATCAATGCTTTTTTAATTCTGGATGGGAAGGACGTGACGGACGTCTCCGACCTGGTGCGCGTAAAACTGTTATGTCCGGTTGCACCATTCTCTGTCAAAATTTAACAGCACATGAAATATTTAAGAGTATGCAGGCGCAATGGAAAAAAGCGTTGTTCAATATCTAACGCGCTGTTAAATTTTGACAAACAATGGTGCAACTGGGTATCAGACTCTTTCATTTTTACAAAATTGCTTTTTTCCCAACTTTGCGTATACATATACCAAATAACGTTATAACGAACCAGTTTTTGGGATCCCGTGGAATTCGTTAAAACCGAGTTTTATTGTATTTTTATCGACATGTCGATAAAGTATCGATATTTTATTGACCATTAATGTATTGATATTGTCACGCTCAGTTTTTATTGAGGTGAACGCATCTCATGTAGATACATCTCCCATGAGAAGTCGGGATCGGATTAAACGCGATCTTCCCCAATAGATATTTATTTAACTATACGATTGTACTTACATGTTAGCTTTCAATACAAAGGCCATGGTGATTCTTTGCTGCCACTAATTAATTAACCAATGGCTAACTACTGCATTAGCCGGACTTCCGTGTTATATACGCTAGCCCCCAACACCTAATAATCAATTGGCTAATGCAGTTATGAAATGCTGATCCAGCACATGTTGCAAGCAAGTGGAATCCATGCCCTACATACAATTTAGGTTATCCTACCCCTTGCACCAAGGAAGCTGCGAGCTGGGGTTGTGACAATATGTCGATATATCGAAATTATCGATGTTGTCGAGTATCGAAATATTGATATGAAAATTCTAATGTCGCCCAACGCTACTATTCGCAAAGCTTATTTGCTGAGTAAATTTTAGGTTTAGATGTTTATTACATATATGCATTAAAGGGTATGTGGTGGAAATATTTTATCATGCGGGACCCTATTGCTGAATTTACACGCGTCAAATAACTAAAAAAGGTTACTAAATCAAGTAACGAAAATTTATTTAGCTTCTGCTTAGTGCCTGCATGCACACATTTTGGTCCTATGTGTTTAGGTTTCCTTGATTGAGATGCCATACTTTGAACAGTCTTGTTCAAACAGACACTTCGGTTCACTTTCTGCTAAATTTGATTGTCAATACTCGTCTAGAACGTAGTGTAATAAAGGAAGGAAAGTGACGGTGTAGGTCTACTTGTTCAGGTAAATAGAAACGATTTCTATTCACTTGACTAAACAGACCACTGAATTGCTTATTGATCAAGTACTAAACAAGCAATAGAAGGCGACAAGTTAGGAGAGAAAACATCTCTCTGTGTTGACGCTGTTAACGCACCCTAAAAGAAGAATTCAGTGGCTTCATTAGTTCTACCGCTTAGCCCGCCGGACATTCGCCTGGTTGCCCGGCGGCCTAGTCCGACACTGCATTTAGTTCTTACGTAACACAGAGTCTATAGTAATTATATATATTATTAATTTGTTATATATCATCAGTCTAAAAATGAATAAACATAGAAACTACAGAAGAAGTCATGAATTTCATCGATATGTTGTAACAAAAAAAATGGATTATAAGAAGTTTAAACTTTTTGAAAGTATAAATTTTGGATTTTTTAATAACAAATACATACATATACATATGTTCAGTTTTTACTACTCATCCACTACAATTTACATGAAACAATCCATACTAAATAACGGAATAATATATTTATTGTTAATCTCCTAACGGATTCGGAATTTCACGGAGTCACGAGGGGATTTATTCCTAAATTATTCAAATTTATAGTTTATAGCGAAATTGTATAACGTCAGATACGAATTACAATACAATTTTAAACTTGAATGTAATGATGTAACAAATACAAGATCGTCTTAAAATTTGTTATTATTTATTTCAGATTTCTTATGGTTTTTGCATGTTTAACATTAAGTGTATTTTCAACAATAGAAACTTATGAAGAATTAACAGCAACAATATTATTTTATGTGGAAATGTTCGTTGTTATTTGGTTTGCAATTGAATTTGGTTTAAGGTAAGTTTATGCAAATTCCGGAAACACACACGCATACATATCCTTGTACAACTATCAATATATATATATATATATATATATATATTAAGGGTGTTACAAAAAAAGAAAAAAGTTAAACGAAATATTTTATAGTCAGTAGGGTTTGGATGGTGTTAAGTTGATCGGGTCATGAAATAATTTTATCAAAGTCGTTGAGAAAAATGTGAGCCTACAGCAAAATCTCTGAGAAATTGAAGATGTAACTACCCCAATATACTTATTCAAGAAGTCTTTTTGGTCATAATATTATTCTCAAACAAAGGAAATGCGTGATGGTATAAGAAAAAATAATATCTATTATATTTATAAAAATATGGATTTGTAAAACCTTTTCAATTTATTTTATTTTTTCTCTTGTCGTATCTACTAGTTGTTTTTGAAATAAGATAGATTACTTAGCATAGTCAGGAACAGGAAAAATTATACATGTTGTTCCTTAACTTTAAAGACATTTAACAACCGTGTGCTGAACAAGTAGGTAGTATTTTTTCCATAGATCCAAAGCCCGATTTAGCTAACGTATAGCATTTTTACAGCTAAGAGGCTAGACATACAGGGAAGTTAACGATCATTCCAGAAATTAATAATATGTGGTAACGATCATTATCTAAGAATACGTGACACACAGCAGCAGGTTAACTATCATTACAGGTAACGCTGGCTGTGCATTTTTAACATCACTATGCACTTGTTGCGTAGATTCATTCTTTCTGGTTTAACAATCTAACTAACTACGGTGTAATAATTTTTTATCATGCGATCGTACAAGTGAGGGAAGTCGATTAGTTCCGAATTATTGCGATTGTCTTAATGATCATCTACGATAAATGAATTTGGTAATGACGATTACAATAATTATGAGGTGACATACGCAAAGTATAACGATGATTAACCGCTTAATGATCATTAACGTTCCCTGTATGGCTAGGCTATAAACGGTTAATTGTAATAAATACATTGGTGATTGTAATCTCATTAAGGAAAATGTTTACGTCATGACTGAGTGAAAAATACGACAGAACTAGCAAATAAACGAAACTCATCGTTCTAATCATCGTCTTCTTCATCCTCCCTTGCTGGCTCGGTAGGTGTTACAGGTCTGCACGGACTCAATAATACATCCTGTAGACCTTTCTCATGAACTTGTTTTATTACCATAAAAAATAGCAATATTATGAGGTGTAACGAGTTCAAGTGAAACACTCTGTATATTCATATACAGGCTGCCACTAAAGAAGCGGTACATCGGTTTTATAAAGTCGCTATCGTCGTTGTATACGCAGTGTCACAGTAATTTAAACGTGCACGATAAAATGAAACTGTTTATTGTGACATATTCTGTACGTTTAGTTTAAGCAACAGCTCTAACGCCGAGTCTTTTAAGTCAGATGTTATATTTCACTTACGATTAAATAGCTGTCTTGACTAAAGTCATAAAACAATTATAACAATAGAGTAATGAAGCAAAAATAAACGTCTATCAAAAGAGATAGTTTATTGATAGTAAACCCAACCTCTGTACACAAAACCGGAGACAAACTAAGAGGCGGTATAGTGAGGCCAACGAAAATTGAATAGTTGACTCCAAACTTTAAAGTAGTAACGAGGGTCGTCATAAAGTTGTCCCAACCCTCCTCAAAATACTAAACAAACTCGTACGTTCTTTATATATTAGGACTTCTTAGAATTTCGAACTATCTGAAAATATGCCGGAATGAAGAACGATCGTTTGCTTTCATTCTGGTTCTAGTTAAGTACGGACCTAGAGCAAAAGTAAACAAATACTCTAGCAAAGCCAGTTTTACTACTATCGGTAGTCGAAGTGCTGTAAAAGACCCTTAAATTAATTGAGCGTGAAAAATCTAATTATTCAATTCAAAGTGGCTCAACTCTCAACTATATAGTTATCCAAAAATTTATTGCCTTACAGTAGTCATATTTAGGTTGGTCAAAAACTTTTTCTTGTATTCTAACGAAAACTTAACCCTGCTTATAGTCGGTAGAGATTGATTTACAACGGCTTAAGTGGTACATCCTGCCAGTGTCTAGCCACTGAAGTTTTTGGATAACTCTACCTAGTTTCTCCTTTTTCTTGCTCTTCTTCCTCTTCTGCTCCTCTTTGTCTTTTCTTATTGGAAAAAATTCAACAATTGCATTTTCTAGCTACTGCTACTACTTTGTCGTCGATCTTTTGCGCAGACGTTGGGTTGCTACTCAATATAATATCTGTTTTGACAGATGTTTATCTTACTTCCTTACTGTATTGTTACAATTGATTTATTACTTTGATTAGTCAGGACTGCCATCTAGTTGTAGTTTTACTACTCATAAGGCGGCAGCATAGACTGTAGTGCTTAAGCTAGACTTGATCTAGTAGAGCCGTTTTTAATGAGTTTATTGGTCGGTTTCACCAAGATTTCTCAAGTTTCGTGTGAACGAATCAAAGTTTGGCCGGATATCAACTGTGACAGCGTCTCACCATCCTAACTTAATCAAACCCGAGGATGAAACTCGCAATTTTAATGATTTTTGGTATACTGGTAGACCATCTTATTCTAAGGGATACGTTTTTTCATTCGTTTAAGGGAGAAAATGGGGTTGAAGTTACCCTGCAAAATCGACGGGTTAATATTTTTTAGTGGTTCAAAAACTAAATAGTAGAGGCATTTAGGGGCTATCTTATGATATAAATCAATTTTCCGCCACTTGTCTTGGGGTGGAACTATGTCATTTTTTTTGTTTTTTATCCTTTGGGGTTGAACTTATATACTTATACATCTCTGAAAAGTTGTGCACCAATAGTAGATTGGAAAGTAAAAGTTTGAGTATTTGGAATTTTTCATATTTGCAACTATTAAGGGTTAAATGCTTTTTAGGGAATTTAACTTCGGGGATGAATTGCGGCTAAATACTATCTTATTAAACTTTCGTTCGTTGTTTGCTTTAAACAACATTAAGGTCCTTTCAAACGATGCATCATTTACTGTTTTTTATAACGAACCTCTATTTAACGAAGTTTTTCAAATCTCCTTGACGGTGACAAGATCCTTTATCGCTATGTGACATGAACCTCTATATAACGACGGTCCTTCGTGATATAGGAGGTCTACTACAGTTGGTCATACAAGACCTTAGGATGATTTAGGTCTTACCAACACTTAGACCGTGTTTAATCAGTTAAACATATGTAAATATGTATGTTACCGGCAATTCGCGAAATGTCTAGTCAATTCAATGAGTCAGGCAAAGTGAAGTCGAACATTGTTATTTCTTTACTTTGACTAGACAGAGTGACAAATAAATAGTAATTATATCCTAACGAGCAGAGTTGTTTTTTGTTTAATTCAAACATTACTTAAAGCTCAAGAAACGGACAAGGAAAATAAATACTATATATTGAAATACCGATGGGTAAATTGAGGTTGTTATGTTATATTTAAGAATCATTTGCTTTATCAAATAATATCAGTGTAATATGATGCACGTCGTTTTATAATTAAACAATGGAAATTTGCACATCACTATAAAAAATAAACAAGAATTAAAATTAAAAATAAATTCTCAGTAAAGGTGGATTCAGAGTTTGCCGCAAGAAGTACCGCAAGCCGAGTTGAACTATAGGATTTCAATGTATCTGTTCATAGTTCCCAGCCAAGTGAAAGCACGAATATTCCGAGCCGCAAGAGATCCGCAAGCGCGTCAGTAACGCAAGAAAGTTCAACTATAGGATTTCTTCACATCTGCTCATAGTTCACCGCAAGCGCCAGCCCAAAAGTAGGCTTTCCGCAAGAATTGAACATCTTTCAATTCTTGCGGTTCGTCCTACGGCTGGGCAGGTAGTTTATTTCTAGGAACGAGGAGAAACGGTAGGCCTTCCGAAATTATAAAAAAAGAGATTTTTAACTTGTTCAACCACAGATTCGTCATTTTTGTTTAGCTACATATGAGATAAATTATTTTGCTACTACTATATTATTTCAAATAATATAGTAGTAGCAATTTTTTAAGAAACACATTTTTTGTTTAAAAACTGTGTTTATGTGGAAAACTGATTAGAAAATGATTTTTTCTTTCAATTTATTTGATAATTTTAATTTATTTTAATAAGCCTTTTCATGTTTTCCAACATTTGGCGGCCTGGGATTCCAAGCCATAATCTTCCCTATAGTTATATCGTATATGACTCTCACCTTTTCCGTTTATTGTCACAGACCTTTTCTTATTTATTTCATATTTTTACCTGCCAAATTGTTCTCGTATTGTTTCTTTGTGTCATTTTTACCTGGAAAAGGAATGGACGGTAGTCCTATTATTCAAATGTGCTAATTGAACATAGGTAGAAAAAAAGAAAGCATCCAAATGCACCGATAATATTTTTCTAGTGGAGAATACTTCTTAAATTTGCTTTGATATTATTTATCCTCATTGTTTCTTTGAATTTTTGTTCTTTTCCATATTATTTCAATGAATAAATTTTTAATTCTGTTTATTTAAACATATTCATATTAATATTGAAATATTTTCATCCATCAGGGTTGTAAATTGAAAGAAATTTTATCAGGCAGTATGGACAATTTATTACATCATCATTTTATGTCGATTTTAGCCGACGTTTCGCGGGCTTCCGCTCCGCTTCTTCACGGGATATATTTAAATAATAGTCGAACATTAGAACAATATGTATAAGTATGAAAAAATTATATTTACCATTATCAACGATTATGATGATAATTGTTAAGTAAAAAATTTTAGTTAAATGTTCGACCATATGACAAAACTAGACACATATTTAATTATGACAAGTTACCAAACACAATACACATTACATTATGTTGAAAACCAACAATTAATTATAAATAATTACAATAAAATATGTTTCGAACACGTGTTTACGTCGAATTCGTGGCACCAACAAATCTATTCTATTCGTTTCTCGAATAAAGAAGAATTTCAGTCAGTTGGTGGTTAAATATTTTGTCATATGGTCGAACATTTAACTAAAATTTTTTACTTAACAATTATCATCATAATCGTTGATGATGGTAAATATAATTTTTTCATACTTATACATATTGTTCTAATGTTCGACTATTATTTAAATATAGCCCGTGAAGAAGCGGAGCGGAAGCCCGCGAAACGTCGGCTAAAATCGACATAAAATGATGATGTAATAAATTGTCCATACTGCCTGATAAAATTTCTTTCAAATATTCATATTAAGTTTAACAAATTCTCTAGATGCTGGAAACGAACTATGAAGGTTTTGATAATGTTTTGACTATATGATGTTATTTCTACTTGTTTGACTTTTATTATACCGGTTTATATTTTGTTATCTAAAGTAGATATGGAAGATTCTATAGTTAAATCTTCGTTTGCCTCTTTCTTGTGGCCGGCTTACGTCGGAGCTTACGGTTTCTCTTGCGTCGAACTATGAACGGAGTTAAAGAAATCCTATAGTTGAACTTTTCTTACTTTACTGACGCGGCTGCGTTGCTGCTGCAGTGGCGCTTGCGGTACTTCTTGCGTCAAACTCGAATCCCGCTTAAATGTGACCTAGTGTTCCGTAATTTACGTTAGCCGTACAAATGATTATGGCTGCCTAGTCAAAGTAAAAAAATTCAAGAAATAGCCATGCCCTTCACTTTGCCGATTCAAAAGACATTCTGCAGAATGTCTATAGAGTATACCAGTTATTTTGCAAAATGACTAACACAGCCGTTAGTCTGTGAATTGTTCGCAGATTGCCTATTATAAATACCACTTTAGTCATTTTGCAAATTGACTAGACCTTTCGCGAATTGTCTAATTTCGCACATTGCCGGTAACATTTACACAAAACTTAAAAAACTCACAAGACTTTTTCAATTTGTAAATTAACTTTTGGGTATATTGTTTAGCCTACTTCACTTTTAAACTTGATTTTTTGAAGGTATTTATACGTAGAGCAGTGAAATCTATTTAAGCGATCAAATAGATCTAGAGAAGTCTACCTAGGGCGAAATCTAACGATACTTTGAACCTAGCCCATCTGCAGTGATCTCAGGATTGTTCACACATGTCGACTCATTGTAAATCGCTCTACTATATTAAGTCTAGCTTCAAAACTCTACAATCTAATCGTACATACTAGCCGGTTTTGATAGTTGAACAAATTTCGTGAAATACATTATATGTATAAATAAAATTTAACAATTAGGAGTAGATTGGGCTGAAACACTGCCACGCAATGGTGACAGCAAGTGTATCTAATGTATTGTTTATTGACCAATATTTTCAATAGTATAGCGTAATTTTTATTTTGAACTCGGTTTTGTCCTTTTTATTTAGACTTTGGTCTTCGGGATGTCGTTCCCGTTACCAAGGCTACATTGGCCGCCTTAAATTTCTTAGACGTCCGTTTTGTGTTATAGGTCAGTATTCAATAGTTTAATATTAATGAAGCTTTCTATTAATATAACAATTTTAGATGTAGTAACAATAGTTGCCTCAATTGTGGTACTTGGGATGAGGTCACGGGGGCCTTTAGCAACAAGTGCCCTACGTGGCCTTAGATTTTTTCAAATTCTTCGAATGGTTCGCATGGATCGTAGAGGTGGTACATGGAAATTATTGGGTTCAGTTGTTTATGCACATAGACAGGTGACTGATAAAAATAATAATAATTAAATAAGAATTATTGTTATTATAAAGAAATAAAATTTGATTTTTGTTTGTAATTTTTTAGGAACTTATAACTACCCTATATATTGGATTTTTAGGCTTAATTTTTGCATCATTTTTAGTTTTTCTTGCTGAAAAAGATGTTAATAAGAAATTTTCTAATTTTGCACAAGCCTTATGGTGGGGTGTGGTAATTAATAATTATAATAATAATAAACAAAATTTATTATCCTACAATATGTTATTTTAGATAACATTATGTACAGTGGGTTATGGAGATATGGTGCCTGAAACATGGCAAGGGAAAATTATTGCTTCTTTTTGTGCACTTCTTGGGATTTCATTTTTTGCATTACCAGCTGTAATTATTATATTTAATATCGTTTACATCACGATTTTATGTAAAACTGGTGACGTAAACGGCTTCATTTGACGAATAAAAATTGAGGGTATAATTGTTTTCATTCCAGGGTATTTTAGGTTCGGGTTTCGCATTAAAAGTACAACAACAACAACGTCAGAAACATATGATTAGGAGACGACAGCCAGCTGCTACGCTAATACAATCACTTTGGAGATGTTACGCAGCAGACGAGCATTCTTTATCAGTTGCTACATGGAAAATCCATCAAGTACCGTTATCAAGTCCTCCATCGTAAGTGTAATTTTAATATACTTTAACTCATTGTAAATAACCCTAGGTAAAATACTTTTGAAAAGCATTTAAGCATTAAATACTAACACAGTATTTAAATACTATTTTTTTTACTCAAGGTATTTTAAATAGGTACTTTTGTAAATTTAAATAGTAAAAAGTGTTTAAAATATGCTGCTCTGAAAGTAACTAATGGTCATAAAAAATTGAGGAATATTCTATATATAAATAGAAATAACCTAAATAACATCTGTATGTAGTTGTCCTACAACTATGAATGATACATAAAAAAATTACAGATTTTCTTCACGTAAACACTTTTCTATTTTTCTCTTATCTGCTGCTATCTCACATTCTTAATTTCAACCTGCACGTTTACCAGAGCTAAATTGCAAGAAAATGATAAAGCAGCAGAGAAAATGCAGACACTTTCCTCCGTTGTGTAAGTGTATTTCTATGTATAATGTAGCATGTATCCCATTTTCTGCATGATTTCTGTAATTCTTTTCTATGTTTACAAATTTATATCGTGC
>JAZBHA010001485.1:0-17583 GCA_037464855.1 Iselma pallidipennis | reverse complement strand
CACAGTCGACGTAATTATGTCGAAAAGTTACAAAATAGTAAAAAATCAGGGTGGACCTATAATTATGTGGAGCACTGTATAATTAATATAATGAAAAAACCCAATTCATAGTTATTCCTTGTGTTGTCTTGATAATTTTTTTAATTTGTTTGTTTTTTATTTATTTCAAATATTATTTATATATCTATTTAATATTTAATTCTCCCATTTAATTTATTTATTTGTTTATTTATTTATTTATTTTCTTTCGCGCGCGCAAGATTGTCCGTGTGAAGACACTGCTAGCGTTCGCCCTATTCGAGCCTGTACAGTTTTTCACGCGGTTTGGCGCGCGTTCTCAGTCACGCGGTTCCGTGTGAATACAAATTTTTGGCGTGCGTGACGGCGGCGCGCGCGCTGGACCGCGCGAAATAGCAAACGCCAGCAACATCTTCACACGGACACTCTTGCGCGCGCGAAAGAACGGGCATTTGTAAAATCACGCGGTTAAGAGCGTGTGTGTGAAGTCCCCTTTACGAAACGCCCGATCCATGATTACCTAATACTAGATCTATGGTTTGCTTTACTCACCATTCAATAATAAGGACTGCAGATAGGATGAAAAATTGATCTATCAAGTTTCAAAGGAAATTCAGCAGTAGGTAATGGTATACAAAAGAGCACCAAAAAAGGAAACTTCTAACAGTTCATCAATTTATTTTTGAATCATCCATACAAATATTTAATTAAGGTTGTAATAAACATTCATGATATGGAATACATTTCCATGTGGTATCTTCTCTGATAAGACCTGCTCGACAAAAACATCCCCTCATACATTCTTGATTACATTCGGTGGCACCTAATGGATAAAAACATGTTGGGGCACAACCTGTTCCACACGTTTGATAAACTTCATCTAAACCACATGAGGGTAATCCTACGTATTCAAAAAAAGTATGTTTAACAATCAATCGATCTTTAAACTATAAACATTTACTCACCTTTTGTTAAACTAATAAGAGTACATAACAACAAAATTAAGATCCTTATTGTTGTCTTCATTGTAGCAAGTTCACTTTTCCGAAATTTTATAAATCCAACGCGTTATTTAAAATGTTCTATTATCATCGTACCCAATTATAGAAAGAAATATTGTTGATTCTTCTGATTTACGGAACCGTCTATTTTACAATATAATTTACGCAAAATTATTCATTATTGATAAAATCCGGTTTTATATTTTTGCAATTTTCGTTCTATTTGAGATATCTCTCTATATACATATTTTTTTAATATAATTTCTGATAATTATAGTAACTGCATGCATGTTTGGCTTGTTTCCATTAATACCGCTGACAGCAACATTTCCTGTTTGATAAGAATTATAATAAACATAATAATAACACTGGGCAGATAAAATATAGAAGCGGATATTAGAGAAAATATAAAATTAATTATGATAAGATTTGTAAACTTTCCGTTTTTCACCAATTATTTTAGTGCTTCCGTTTCTATTAAGGTTTCGACTTTATCAATAATTATGTAATTTTTGGGAGATTGGCATGGGTTTTCAAAAAAGACGGTTAGGTTTAGAGGAAAATTGAAACAAACGTATTATTTTGTTCATGTTCGTTATTTATTGTAACAAAACAATTTTCCGCAATCGAATATCTATGATTTTGTCAAAAATTTAAGTGGATTTTTACTTTTACTGTGACAACTATCACAATTACAAGCTTTAGGTATTTTAATTGACATATCATACACGAATCCATCTTCACATTTCAATTCAACATTAACATTTTCATAATTTATAGCCTTGCAACATTTACAAATATTTTCAAATTTAAAATTTTCTTTATCATAGTAAGTTGATGATTCACAATTACCTTTACATTCATTCAAATTTTCAATGGTTTTAAAATTCTTGCAAATACCATGTGTTGGCAATTCATCCTGGAAGATACCTACAGTCTCTTCAGCTGATATTGGGACAGGTGAGCAAGTTTCTAAAACGAAAAAGAAACACAAGATTTGTATTATAGTTTTCGTAGAATTGTATTACAGTAAAAACTCGATTGTCCGGACTAGGCATGTCAAGTAACCGAAGTCTTTCCACAACCGGCTATTCGATTATCTTTGAGCTAGATAATCGGTTAACCGTTAGCCGCATCTTTTGGCTTGTATTAGTAATACTAGTCGAGGTTTTCAATCTCATTGAAAGATCAAATCTGTAAATGTATCTCATAGATTCACCGCTACCCACAGAGATTTCATGACCTGCACTCATCTGGCGGCTGACGATCGGGAGATCGTCGCCGCTTGTGTGGCGAAACGTGATCGGCTGATTTGCAAATCGAGAGATGCATCTGCAGATCTATCTCGCAGATATCTTTGCTTGAATAGGGACACTCACAATCAGAGTTAACGCTATTGTGTGGTATATATGAACAATTACGGACACGGAGGTCGGATAATAGAGTTTTTCGTGTATGAGGTGAAACTTACGTTGTGCTTTAATTTGTTGGGTAATATTACAGAATTCGCAACATCCTTTCATATAAATATATTCTTTTGGACAATCTTCTAATATTGGGCATGTTTCTTGTTGACTTGTAATAATCAATTGATTATCTAATTTTTCACATAAGAAATTCGTACAATTATCTAATGATTTCCATGATTCTCCTATTTGTTTAATTTCGTCATTATCAATAATACAAGCAACCTGTACACAGTGACCGCAACAACTATTATTCGATTCTTGATATTCCCAAGCCTAGAAAATTTACATATTAACACGAAAATATAGTTGGTGGGTAAAAATAACCGTACCTTATCACAGTCTGTTTTACAACTTTCAATAATCTCCTGTTTTACTAATTCGCCATTAGCTTTTTCAATGCATGTTAAATTCTTACATAAATCACCATCTGGTGATGGCCATACTTGTCCTGGTTGATAAATCTCGCCATCAACCTTACAACCGATCGTTTTGTATAATGGACAACATTGCTTATCTTGTTTTGTTTCAACAACTTCGAAATCTTTCAAATAATTATCATCCAGTTTTTTACAAGTTTCAACTTCAGATTCCAAACGAACTGTATTATTAATTCGACTACACCGATATTTCGTACAATAATCATCCGATAACCATTCTTCATTGATTTCATATAGTTTTCCATCAATTATACAGTTCTCTTGTCGACAATTACCACAACATTGTCCTTGCTCGGATTCATAGTATTTCCAGCCGAATTCACAATCTTTATTACATTCTATTCTAGTTGATGATTTTGTTAGTTTTGAATTAATCTCTAGACATTCATAATTTAAACAATTATCACTTTCATCTGTCCATTTATCACCAATTTGATAAGTTTTATTGTTATGAAGACAAGCATTTCGTTCAAATTCTGGACAACATGTATCTTTTTCCCATAATTTCGACCAACTATAATCAAGATAATCATCAAATAGCTCTATATTTTGACATTCAGTTTCTGTGCAAGTTGTAATGAATTTCTCATCGATTTGTTGACATTTACATTGCCGGCAAGGACCATCCATCCATGTTTGATTTACATCTTTAAGTTCTGCAAATCTCTCTAAATCGGTTCTTGAAATTTCCCCACCATTATCAGAAGCTTTATATTGATTTTCATAAATACATGCGGACGGTGATTGACATCGATAAGATGGACAACATGAATCCGGATTAGTTTGATTGATTGATTGATAAAATTGTGAACAATTTGGTGGTTGTGGTTTACATAAATCTCGACGACAGATTATTGTTGTTTTATTACAACAACCACTAGAATCAATAATTTCAATTTCACCATCATTCAATTTCGTTGATTTTGCTTCAATTTCAGGACAATCTTTTTTCGGTATACAAACACAAACATATTCATTACAACCGGTATGACGATTTTTTTCTAATTTTAGTATTTGATTTTCACCACAATCAAACGGTTCAGGATCTTCACAATGTTCCACAACTTCTGGTTCTGAAAATTTATAAATTTATTAAAATGAAAACACACAAATTTGTATAAGAAATACGTACTGCAAATTATTTTATCACAGCATCCTTCAGGATTTGGTATTTTCTCTGGAATTGTTCCAATTTCACAAAAACCATCCAATTCTACTGGACACGTTTGTGTTGAACATTGAAGAATTCTACCATCACATGTACAATTTGTACAAGAATCTTTAATCCATTCTTGACCAGAATAATGTCCTTCATCATCACAAATTTCACATCGATTCGGTTCTACACAAGTTTCATTCAATAAGATTTTACCATCCGGACAGTAACAACCTTCAATCAATACATTCTCACATGGTTCTTCTTTATTATTGAAATTTTCACAAGTTTTTGGACAACTAGGACCGCAAGGATTATAAACTTGTCCAATAGGACAATTAAACGGACATAATTCAGATCGCCAATCGATACAAAAACCATTCTCTTGACAAAGTTTAGCGAAAGCTTCTATTGAACGACATACTAATGTTAAATTACCATTACATATATGTTTACGACACCAATTCAAATAAACTCCAGGATCAATGATTTCCGAACAACCACCGAATTTACTTTTATTTAAAATCTGTTGACAAAATTCTTCTTCTTTTGGTGAAATCTTACATTTTTCTTCTACGAAATTTCGACATTGCTTTTCATCTTTATTTAAAGTCCACTTTGAAATGAACTCATCAATATTAGGAATATTTAAAGATTTTCCACAATCACCACATAAACCTTCCAATTTTCCTGAAAATCTTCTCGATGGTACTTTTATTGTTACAACAAGCGTTGATTCAATATTTATTTCAACTTGAATTTTTTTCAAAAGAATTTTCATGATTTTTGTCGGTGTCTTTGTGATTTCCGCTAGAAATTCTTGGTTTTTTTCAATTTTTGTAATAATTTCTAAATTTCGATCAATTATATATTGATTTGTTTCATAAACAATTGTAATATTTTCGATACAAGTTTGTTGATAATCTTTACCACAATTTCCGTTTGTTACAATCACCTGGAATTATAATAAAGTTTCGTTCATCAGTAATAATAATTGAGAATTGGAGTTCGGAATTAGCGAATAATGATGAATTTTGATAACCATTACCTGAAATTTGTGATTCTCGTTGTTATTTTCTAAAATATCTTGCGACATGATATATGAACAACTTCCATTTACAGTAAAATTATGTTCGTTATCAAATGTTAAATATTGCAAATGTGGTAATAATTGGCACTGACAGTCTTTACATTCAGAAATTTTCATACATTGATTCTTTTCATTACGTATATATCCTGAAGGACAATAACAACCTGGGAAACAGATATTTGATAATTTCGGACAATTATCTTTTGAATCACAAGTCGGTTCACAGCGATGTTGATAACAATCGTAATGGATTAAAGGCGATTCACAGGAAGCAGCTAAAATTTTTTTTGCCGTTATCTAGTTACCTGAAATTGTCAACAATAATAAACTTACGACAGTCTTCTTGAATTCGCCAATCAGATAAATCGATTTCAGGATTTATTGATAAACATTCAACAACAAATGTTTCCATTGCTGAACATCTACAGGAATCTTGAGATGTTTTATTATTGCCAGCTTGGGTTAGACATTCACATGTTGTTTCAATACAGCGGGAAATAAAATTAGGAATTGATAGAATTTCAGCACATGCCATCATTGATTGATGCCTGCAATATGATTTTTACAACAATATCCGATATATGTATTTAAAAAATACAGTTACTTGACATTGTTGCAAATTTTCCATGCCTCATTTTGTACTTCACTAGGACAAGCTTTACTACGACAAATTTCCGGTTGTGCTTCACCGACAACCGTCCAACTATTACCAAAATCATTTGTACTATGTGCTGGCAATCCATCAGGTTTTCTTTTATCATCTGATGGAATATCAGTGAAATAACCACATAAGCCATCAACTTCTTCTAACAGATTCTTGGAAACACCAATTTTAACATTTTCATTTTGATCCCATATTAACCAGAAACCGTAACGGTAAGAAATGAATAAAATCGTATTGCCTAGATTCGATAAATCGAAATCATGCATTTTTGCCAATTTTTTCATTTGTTCAAATGTATACTTAAAATTATTGTATTCAATTGTAAAATCTTGATGCAAAATCAATGAGTTTTTATCAAAAACTATTGTTAATTGTCGTAAACATGTTTCATGACAATTCTTTTTCACTAAAAACAATTTAAATTTTACACAAATTCTTAAAATGTATTTTAGGGCTTACATCGGATTTCCCAATTATTGTTTTTAAAATCTCTGGCAAGAATATGATTGCAAATCTCATACGTGTATGTGACACCATCAAAAGTATCAAAGATACGTCCTGAAATATTACACACTGAATCTGGCGGTGGTTTCGGATAGCAAGAATAATCTTGACAGTGACTATTATGACTGTTTTGATCGAAGATTGGAATATAATCAACAGGACAAGTTACAGGAGGACAGAAATTGAAAATTCTTTCCTCTTCATCCTGTTCTTCAACACATTTATAGGACGGACAACCCGGTCTTTGTTTATTGGTTTTTCTAAAAGTTGTTTTCGTTTTCGTGAAAGTCTTCTTTGTTTTTGTGGCAGAATTTCTAAACATTGGTGATAAAAATTGCGTTTCATCAGGTTCGACTTGGATTTTTTTATAACCAGGAGGACATAAAATTCGAGGACAGGATGCTGAAATACTTTCGTTATTATTTTTTACCAAATATCTTCTATTAAAACATACCTTCATGTGTTTTTATAAATTGTACCGGTTTTTTAGCTGGTTGACAATTGCTTTCATCATCAGCACAATCTTGAATTCCATTACACCATAACTCTTCATCAATACAGACATTGCTAGTTGAACATAAAATTGTACCAACTGGACATGAGGTACAAATACACTGACATGTGGTGTTTGACACAACACTGATAGCCTGAAACAATCAACGTCTTAAAAGGTTTTATTAGTTTTTAAACACAAATTGTTACATTTTCACAAGGTTCACACTTCTTCTTGGAACAATGTGGGACACCACCAATTTTGCAAATGCATTCAGAACAATCGTCTTTCTCGAAAATTGAACCAATTGAATACCTAAAAGGTTTATCAATTTTTAGAGAAATAGTTAATTTGAAATAGAAATACTTACGGAATTTGATTATTGATGCAAGGACACTCAACTCTTGCTACACACTTTTGACCATCCCACCATTTATCTGTAGGACACCTACAAGCTCCTAATTCCATTGATTCAGCTTCAATACCAGGACAATCGTTACATTCTAGTTCTTCTAGAGTAATAATTTCTGTCGGAATTACAGTAGCTAGAATTCAAACTATTTTACATTTAAGAATCAACAAAAAATGGCAACCTTACGATAAGCTTCGAAACATCCTAGCATTTCAATTTTCATCTGTATGGTGTGGTGCCATTTACTAGGAAAGATTCGGACAAATCTTGCCTTTACTGGTAATTTAAAATGATTTTCATGTGAATTTTTCGTATCGAAATTTCCTAAAAATGTTAAATCGTGTTTCTTGTCGTCCAAGATTGGAGTCCAATCGTTGCCGTTAGTAGAATATTTGATTTTATATGCGATAACCCAGCCAGAATCTCCACCTTTTGTCACTAGACCAGTTATAAGACGTGGCTCTAAGAAGTCAAACTATTGCCGGAAAGAAACTCTAGTTTATTAAACAATTTTAGATAAGAGCCGCAAATAATACCTGAACGAATTCTGTTGGGGAGTTTGTTAACGGTTGCCAGGACCCATCTTTAGATAAATTCAAATGAAGTTTAGAATGGGAATTATCAATTTGTGAACTAACAGAGATTTGATCTGGTACCATTAATCCATTAGTGAAACCCATAGGGTCATCACAAACCATTGGAGGTTCCGTTGTAATAGTTGGAATGGTTGTGGTGATAAATTCAACTTCGGACAGTGGAGTTGTTGTTAATGCAATTCCACAACCGAAAAGTTCGACTTTTAGAGCAATTTCACCATGCCATGTTTTCGGTAAAATTCGAATTACTTGAGCTTCAAACGGTGGATCAAATAATTGTAAAACTGCAGAATTTTTATCAATGCCACCATGGAATTTTTGTGGTTCTTGCCGATTTTTATTTGATGTAACTGGTTGTAAATTACTGTTAACATCTGGACTGTACCATATTTCATAGCTTGTTACATAATCATCAGTTAATGGACTGCCTTTGATTGAAATTCCATAGATTGCTTCTTGTTTATCAAGATTTATTTGCAAATATTGATCAAAATTTGAGATTGCCGGCATCCAGCAGCCGCTAGAATTAGTACTTGGACTACTACTAAATTTTATAAATTTTGGATCAAAAAGTGGGCTTTTTGTGGAGCTACTAGTAATAACATCATCGTCAAGAAATTGGAGCAAGTCGATAAAGTCATCTTCACAGGGTTTTGGAGGTGTGACAGTTACTATAGCTGGAATAAATACAGCTTCAGGTACAACTGTAATTTCAGGAGTTGTAGTACTAGCCGTAGTAGTGACAGTAGTACCAACACAAATATCACTACAAGTATAATGATTATTTATACACTGACAAACCATACAATCAGTTTCGTTGTAAACTACTCCAGGCTAAAATTTTCGTAATCAATGGTGATAATTTTATAATCGTTTTGGACTTACTTTGGCTGGTTTCCCATCGCGTGTTTTACAAAGACAATCTTGTACATCAACACAAGTTGTATTGTCTGCCCAAAATTGGCCAGGTGAACATTTCGATAAACGCCAAGATTCACGACAACCCTCTTCACAACGGTTTACAATATTTTCACATTTGCCTTCTAATGATACTAGATATTGATACCAAAGACACATATGATCACAATCTAATGCACAATCATCTTTCACCATTCCATCGGGACATTCTTGAGGTTGTTGTGTTGTCAAAGTAATACAAGAAGGTTTTGCTTCTAAAACAACACTTTCAAAGAGACAAACTTTTGTTTCTGGATCAAACAGGAAACCAGATGGACAGGTTTGTTCAATTAATTTTAGACCATTTGAACTAGAAACACACTGATAGAATTTTGTACAATCATATGGATGTTCTTGATTTGGATCGGAAAGACTGCATTGATCTGGTGATATTGTTGTGAAGACAATTCCTAGAAAAATGTGTTTAAAAAATACATCAGCCTTCTGTGAAAAAATTTGAAAAAATTACCACAAGAACATTCAACACGAATCTCGAAATCTAAACAAAGGTTCTCTTTCAGATTGGAGATACAACGGAGACCTCTTTCTAAACTACATTCAACATCTAAACCTGTACTTTTTGATAATATATGAGTACCAACTGTTCTGCATTCAATATCGACCATATCTTCAATTCGACATTTAGAGCCTTTAAGACGATTCTAGAAGAAATCTTTATAGAAACCACCAATTTCTTTTTGTAGAAGTTTTACCATAATTAAAGGTCCTGGTAGAGGTTCAGTATCACTGATCTTTCCATGATTCTTGCTTTTCTTAGCTGGTGCCCTATCTGAATTAATCCATTCTGTCCATCCAGACACACATTCCACTTGTTGATCTTCTTGTAATGTTGTCGGTGGTAGTGTCGTAGTACTACAAGGTTGTCCTATACAGATTCTTGTACCTCTTGAACAGATACATCTATGACAATCATCTTCTTCTAAAATATCACCTTCATAGTATGTAGTTCCATTAATTTCTTGACATATTGGTTGGCAATCTTTCAACGGTACACACTCTAATAGTGAAGAATTGGAGAAAATTTGTCCAGTTGGGCATGTTTTGGGGGCACAACCTTCAATGCAATTTTGCTCTTTACATGATTGACTTAATTTTTTATTTGTCACTAGATTATCACAAGTTTCGATCGGACAAGTTGATATACATGGACTGTAATTTGAGCAGCGCTCGTCACATTGCTTCGCTAAAAAAAACATTTTGGTTAAAATGAAGAAGATTTGTAGAAGTAAAATTGTAGAGTTGTGCAGAGGGTGATATAACAGGAGAAAGGAAAGCGACTGAAGAAGGTTCAGTATTCAATAGAAGGTAATCGGTCTCTACAAAATTCAAACAAAGAATGATTACTTACGACAGAGTTCCTGTGAGCGCCACTTTATTGGTACACCACGGTTATTACATTCCTGTGCATAAACCGCTAATGCTGTACACAAACACTGGCAATCACCACCTTGATCGCAAGCACAACTATCGAAAATACATTTTTCAAAATAATAATCAACAGGTACTTCTGAATGGCAAGGCTGGAAAACTGATGACTTTAATATATCGCATTGTTTGAATGCCCATAATTTCCGTTCTGGTCGTTCATCACATGTATTTAAAATTTCAACAGTTTCTGGGCAATACGGTTGTAATTTCCATGAATCACCGAAAATTTGTGGCGAAATTTCCACAAAACCACCAGAAGGTGTTTGAAAATCATCTGTATCATCATTATTATAGTTACCACATAGACCGTTCACTTGATTTTTCCATCTAGGATCAAGATTTACATAGACACGTGTACCTTGATCCCATTTTATTAAAATACCATAATCTATAATTTCAATAATTATAAATAAACCTTGTTTTCTTAATGTCAATTGTTTGAATTCATTGAAATTAGGTAACGATTTATCTTTAGATAATGTTAATGATTCTTGTTTGTTGGCAGTTTTTGTTTGAATTGTTATTGATTTTGAACAACTTGTACCAAGTGTACTGCACGGTATATCTTGAATTGTAATTTCAAATGAGAAATCACCATAATTTCCTTTGGTTAGAACATAATCACACTGGCCTTGAAAATCGTACGTTTTACCATCGAACGTTTTAAAATGCCCATCGCCCCATGTACTACATTCAGAATTACATGGACGATCCGTACATTTCCATTTACCACCATGACATTTACTGTAAATGTACAAAATTTTATAAAATCCTCCGGTAAAAAAGAAAAAGAAACAACAATAGACTACCATGTATTACAATCGTTTTGAACAGTCTCATTGTCATGGTATGATTTTCCACCATGATGACATGGACATTGTATTGCTTTTATACAAATTTTATTTGTTGATTCCCAAACGAAACCTTCTTTACATTTACAACCAGGCTGACAAGAAGCTGGTGATGTTTCTATAAATTTATCCATATTTTTGCAAGTTTTCACTTCAACTGGTTCACATAAAGTGAATTCCATATTAGCCTCATGGTTACAGAAATTTTTTACATCTTTTGCATGTGGATATGAAGCAATTTCTGCTTCTGTTGCTAAATGACAATCCCACAAACCATTTGTACAAGTACTGAAATTTATGTAAAATTATAGTACTTAAAAGAAAAAACTATAGAAAAATCGATGATAATCACCATAACTCTGGTCCTTTTGTTGCTGGTCGTATTTCTTTATATGACGGTGCAAATTCAAAGCCATCCTTTTGACATTTACATTCACCAACTGGTACACATTCACCATATTCATTCAATACATGGAATTCTGGACAATTACAACCTTCTACACATTTTGGTAAACAGTCTGATCGTGTTTGTATATCATTACATGATCTTGTACATGAATTACCGCAAATTTGAAAGATTTGTCCACCACTACAGTGTACACCACATTCTCTCACTGTACTTCTCCAATTAATTTCAATACCTTGTAAGGAACAGATTTCAGCATATGCACCAATTATCGGACAGAAACATTTCTTTATTTGATGTTCACATGAACACATATCATAAAGACAGTCTTGATAATACTGTTCTGGATCAACGAAAAAGTGACACTTTTCAAATAGATTCGATTTAATCTTCTGACAATATTTTTCAGCAATTTCACGATTATGACCATTAATTAAACATGGATGATTCTTAATTTCATCCGGTATATCATTACATTTTT
The DNA here is from genome assembly GCA_037464855.1 of Iselma pallidipennis. NCBI lineage: Eukaryota > Metazoa > Arthropoda > Insecta > Coleoptera > Meloidae > Iselma > Iselma pallidipennis. Next base: position 5,599 of record JAZBHA010001485.1, on the reverse strand, counting down.
CATTTGTCTTCCATTTATTAGCAAATGCAATTACAGATTGTTCAACATCACCTTCTGGTGTTAGAAAATCATCTTTTTGATTATGATTGAATGTACCACATAGACCTTTAGTTTGGTCAGGATATTCAGCCGGGATATCAATATAAGCTCTAGAAATACCATCCCACCATACCAATAATCCATTTGGTAATTCAGCTAAAATGTAACCAGTTTTATAAAAAATAATGAAAATAAGAATTTTTAAAAACCTTGTAGGTACATTGATGATACAGCTCTTATTGTGATATTATGAATAGTAAATGGTAATTTTATATTATCTTGACCATTTACCATGACCTCATGGTTTAATTTCAATTTAACAGTATTACCACTATCATAATCACGAATTGTTACAGTTTTTGTACATGACGGTATTCCAGGTACGACAGGAAATGCAGCGCCTGAATAAATTGATCCAGAACAAGCAATATTTTCAGCTTCAATGGATATTTTCGCTGTTTTAACTAGATAATATGAACATTGTCCCATGAAATCATACTTTTTACCATCAAATGTTATATAATGTGGATCACCAATTGCTGAACATCTAGCACCGCAAGATACCTGAAATTAAAGTAAATCTCTTTAATTGTGTTTCTCTCAATACCTCATAGCGTATTGATCACGTACTTGTGTACAAACCCATTGCCCATCGGCACATGTACAACTATTACAATCTTTCGGTACTTTAGAACCTGGTGGAAATAGTTTACCACGTAATCTACATGGGCACTGGTGTTTTGGTATACATTGGTTTTCATGCAAAACTGTATGCGGTGGACAATAACAACCTTCAATACAATTTTCAGTATCTTCATCGAAAACTGAAATTGATCCACATGTTGGTTGGCCTTGTTTCGGACCACAAGTGCGATAAATCCTACCACCATCACAACCCATTGCTGAAAATAATAATTATTTAACTATTTTTATAGAATTTTAGAAATTATCAATAATACTAACGACAAGCTTCAGGTGTTCTCCAATTTGTTAAATTTTCAATACCATTAAATAAACAATTTTCAACATAAACAGTAATTGTGTCACAGGCACAATGTTCAGGTTCTTTTTCGGCACAACGATGATAATCATCAATACAGACTTGTAAAAATTGTAGATCTAAATCGGTACGACATTTTTGGAATTTTTGATTCATTATTAATTTTTTACAAAACTTCAAACCATCATTGCTGCGATCTTTCGTCGGCTTTTCCACAAATATTTCATCACATTGTTCTAAAATCTTTCTGCGTTAAAACAATTGTTAAATATATAAAATTAAAAAGCGGATACCTTCAAAATCATGAACAGTCCAACTTTTTGCTAAAGACTCAATATTGTGCGATTTTAATCCTTGCTTCGTTATCAAATCTGTATCAGAATCACCGTCAATTTTACCGCAAAGACCTTCTGTACGTTGCCATAAATTCTCTTTAACTTCTATTTCAACGAAAAGCTGAAATTTTCAATTTTGTTTTAAATTAAAAACTTAAAAATTAATTGAAGATTTTCTGAAATTCATACTTTTCCGTCCCATTTTATTCTAACACCGACTACATCAAGATAAATAATCACATGATGTGCTGACTGTTCAATTCTTAATCCTGGTACTTGTCCTGGAATTGGTAAAATCTTTCCTGAAGCTAATAATTTAGGCCCTTTATCTAGAAAAGTATTTAAAATTTGAAGAAAATTACAAAAAAGGGAGTTTTAAGTTATCCTACTAGATTGTTTCAACACGTATTCCTTATTTTGGATGTAAATTTTGAGAATTTTTGAACAACTTTCTGTTGTTTTATAACAACTTTTCGCGTTTTCAGTAATAATACTGAAAGTATTATCAATGGAATCACGTAGTACAATATGTGAACATTTCGAATTGAAACTGAAAATTTTTCCATCGAATGTTTTATAGTGATTTTGACCCCAAATTAAACAAACTCCTGGTTTTGGTAGGATTTCTTCAATCTGAACAATTTGATTGTGACGGTGGTCTTCAAATGCTAAATTTGAACCCTGGAATTTCCATTATTGTAAACTTTTTGAATTACAATCAAGCTGTATCTCATAGAAACTTACAGAATTTGATGAGAAATGATGATAAGATGACGGTTGATTCATCGATTTTATCCATTGATTAAAATTTGAATCATTTTGATTGAGAATCTGATAAGAATTGAATGATGAATTTTCTTCACCTGTTACAATTCGAACATTTTCAGCTGAAATTGGTCATTATTTTCTTGAAAATTTATGAATTGTTTTTTAAGATTTTTAATATTTACGGAATACACATTGTGGTATAGGGAGTGGTAGAAAAATTCCAGTTGAATATAGACAAGTGTAATAAGGTGCTGGTTGAAATTCAAAATTAATCCCATCAGGACAGAATATTGAACATTGTAAACTATCTGAATTTCCAGTACAATTATAACCGCCATTAAATTTCAATGTTTTACCACTGCAAACATCAGCTTCTGAAAATGTTTTCCAGATTTCAATATTTTCTAGGAGGACGAATTATAAGTGAAATCTTACGATATTGACATTGTGGACCACGGAAATTTTGTGGACATTGACAAACATTAAAAGCCAAACAATCACCACCATTCTGGCAAGGAGGATTGCAAATTGCTAGAAATTGATTTTAAATAAAAAACAGTTTAAACAATTTTCTATGTAAAGATTTACGTTCACAATTGGGAACAGATGTCCATTTATCTTTTGCAGGCACCCAAAAACCATTTTTACATAATAGAGTTGTTATAGCCGAGCCATCAGGAAACTGGTAGCCATTCAAACAATTTATCGTACATTGCCTTAAATATAATATTTACCAATGATAGACAATAAAAAAATAACATAAAGTAATATTTACTTAGAACTGCATTTGCGGCGTGAATTAATCGGTGCTGGTGGAAAATTAAAGCACGGTTTATTTTCGAATTGACATTGTGGTCCTGAAAAATTCTCAGGACATTGACATTGATTTGGTGCTACACAAATTCCATTATTTTGACACTGTGGTAAACAAATCGCTGGAAATTGTTCAATTTTTTTTATTTCTCAAATTTTATCAATCGAAAAAATCAAAGACATACGTTCACAAGATGGAATTTGATCCCAGTTAGTACCCTCAACTTTCCACTGGCCATTTTCACATATCAAGAAAATATGATTAGCACCATTGGGAAATTGATAATTTGGTATACATGTAGCACGACAGCCGGTATATTGAGAACAGAGAACACCGGCATTTAATGGTTGAGGTGTGGATGAACATCCTGAAAATTTATTTTTTGTAGATTTTTCATTTTTTTTACAGGAAAGCGGAGATCATAAAAACCGCAACTATAATACCTTTCTTTAATTGACTTCCTGGATTTGGTAAAGATTTAACAAAGCTATGAGACGAACTCTTAGTTTTCTTAACACCCGTTTCAAGACTTTAAGAAATTAGAAATTATTTTTAGAAGTTTTTTTTGTTTTAAGAACAGTTTACCTATGTAATGGTGGAGGTTCACTGAAAGTTTCTCCATATTTCTGCTTGAGATACTGAGGTAAACCATACTGACTAAAGGATTATCGAACAATAATTTCAAAGTATTTTGGACAAAAACATATATAAACATACCCTCCGTAGTGGGGTTCGGGTACAACAACCCCAATAACTATTATCAGAACAAACACTAGAGAATTTTTCTTCATTCTTTGCCATGAAAAAATGCAAACGAAACTAAATTACAAATTAATCTTGCTTGAGAATTTATAGATTTTCATCTTTGCAAATTTTTTTAGTGTAGGTGGTAAAGGAAGTGGAAGTGGAGAGGTGTAACTATCAAAATAAAAGTTTCTTAATAATGATTTCGATAAAACAATTTATTTATGCCAATTTTAATTATGTCAAGGCAGGAAATATAGGTCAGATAAAAGACTTGGAAATCTCTTTCTAACAAAACTGGACCAATAAAAAAAAAATGCATATCTTTATTCAACATGAATATTGATAATTTTGCAACCAAAAAAGAAAGATATATTTCCAGACAGGAATGGTTTGTAGTAGCCTTCATACCATTATTTGATACTCCAGATTTTGCTCGAATTGATAAAGTTTAAGTAGAACGCAATGTCTTAAATACGGGATCACATTGTTTCGTTTACAATTACCTAGGTTTTGGTTTGATTATTTCATATTTGTTTTCTGTAATACTTTCATGCAGAGCCGTAGCTAGCCCCAGCCACAGGCGCCGAGTCTCTATAGGCTTTGAAGATTGATTTGCGTACTTGATTAGGATAAAATCGTGACCCTCACCTCTCGGAAAAGCATACCAACTAAAAAAAAATAGAAGTGAAAGCGATGATTCTCTTACACTACTCTTTATCTTCTAATAATAAGGCATAATTTTTGTATTTAGCCATAGGTGTAATTAGGACATATCTTTATTCATTGTTGATTCATTCAGCCGAAATCATAAGTTAAACCTCTATATAACGAACCTCCAAGGGACAGCATAATTTGAAAAAGATTCGTTATAGGATAGAAGTTTCGCTATATAGAAGTTCATGGAAAAAATTCGTAAACCTACAGCTATTCGTTAAAAAAGACATAAAGCTTCACGCAGGCCAGCGTAATACGGTAAGCTTGGTAAGCGGGGCAGGGGGCGCCAACAGAGCTGTACCTGTGTGCGATGTATATGTTACTGTCAATTTGATGAATGGAAGATTATGCATAATCACAGCTATTTTGCATTGTTGAAAAATTGATATTATTATGTTGTTTTAATTGTTGTGTTTTATTTTTCTGTGTCGCAGGTCTTTGCCTGGTCCGAGCGGAGCGTAGCGGAACGAGGGGATGTTTTTGTAATAAAATAATAATAAAATCGGCAATATAGGGCGTATTTTTCAGTTATGCAAAATAGCTGTGATTATGCATAATCTTCCATTCATCAAATTGACAGTAACATATATACCTACATCAAACCTACATCCACCCCATACAAAATTCTTGGAAAACCTGGTTATTCCAGGATTTTGAAAAGCCCATTTCGTTATTATTATATATTGCAAATTCTTTATCGACACCCCGAAACGTCCAGCTACCTCCCTATAAGACAATCTATACAGGGTGACTGGGAAATGGTTTACATAAATGTAACCACGTATAGGGCCCACAAAATGAAGCCGAGTTTCATTATACAATACGGGGTCGAAATGGCCCCGGTTTCGAGAAAAAAGGCAGTGAAAATTGGGGCAACAGTTGGCGAGCCGCTGGCATTGAACAAAATTGCACGACGTGCCAGACTGAGATACCGCAGGAATTTCGCTGATTGATAAACACAGGTGTCGATAGCACGGGTAGACGACCGGGAAAAAAATGCGACGTAACAGTCCTCTATTGTCAGGGCAGGGAGGATCGTGTTGGGAGTGTCCTGGGTATTTGTGGGTGACTGCGGCTCGTTGATTATCATTCGTAATTAATTAGTGTAGTGTTTAGTCGTGGTATGATTGTGCACCGTGGGCAGAATGAGACGCCGTCTGTCCTAGTACTACCGTCCAGGCA
>JAZBHA010001484.1:0-20270 GCA_037464855.1 Iselma pallidipennis | reverse complement strand
TATGACGTCCGCTTAGTATGACTCAATTCTCTTTTCCCTTGGATGTCATTATAAACGGATTCCACTGTAATTTCGAACGAATAAAATCGTTATCCATTAGTAGCAAGCCCAAATATGGAGATAATTATGAATTAAATTAAAATAAATATGAAATCAAAAAATCAAACTCCACATATATTAAAATTATAAAAATATAGTTACAGCTGTTTCGGGGTTAATCCCATCAGACCATCATTCAAGTCTAAATTTCGCCACCAAGTTAGACAAAGTCTAACTTGATTATAAAATTAAAAATTTCAACAATTTCATAAGAATTCAGAAAATGTGATTTAGTTTAATCGTTTATTTTATTTTATTTTGGTGTTGGTTGTGATATTGTCTCATTTCAATAATTTAATCAACATTAGTTATAGGTTAACCATATAAACTTTAGTTATGTTGGATTAATCTAAATGTCGAAATTTTCAACTCTATTACAATAATTTAATAATTGATTTCCTTTTTTGAATGGTCTGACGATGGGATCAACTCTAAAACAGGGATAAAAAGAAAAATTTCAACTCTATTGGAACACGTTAGACCACAATTGCCCACATTAACAGAACAATCCAAATCGTAATTAAAAATTGTAGAAAACTCGATAAAACACCCCAAAACTCTGTAGAAAAGTCCTGAATTTTTACGAATCCATGAACTTTCTATTCTACTCTATTCTATTCTGTTCTATAGAATTTCGCTGCAATCAAAAATTCCAAAAATTCTTTCCATCTTATTGACAGCAACTTCTAATAATAAAAAATATCGAATCTCTTATTATCAATTTATGTCTAATTTTCGTCAGTCTAAAACTTGATAAAGTCCTAACGTTTAGATTTGTTGTTGAAATTATTCAAATTCTTGAAGTTCTACAAAACAATTATGAATTTAACGCTGGCGAATTCATCTGGTGACTTTTGTCTAAAGATTTGTATACTTTGTAAAGTTAAATGGGAAAGCCCTAAACTCGCGAAATTAATGAGACAACATGATTCCAGCTGTAAATATTGGTGTTGCATTCCGGTACATCCTCTCTCATTAATCTTGCCGATTGTTCTACATTAGATTTAAATAACAAACATGCGTTGAATAATTTAAATCTTAAAAAAAAGTCTGAAAAGAAGATAATATGTGTATTTTAGATTTTAAATTGATATCTGAATGTTTACAGTTTATCGACATACTGGGAGAGTCGTTATTTCATTTGATTTTAACGTATTTTAGGGGAGAAACAGCTAATAAGTAACATTTTATAAAACACTTTCCACTCTTGTTAGTTTAGTTCCGTTTTTCATCAAAATCCGGTGGTGTATCCGTTTGACCATCTCAGTTCCAGGTCAGGTCATTATAATTCATTTTCTTGTCCCAACTTGTATGTGAATTAATTTTATCGTTTTTATTATAGTTATTACTGTTGTAAATTCTTCAACTATTTTTACAGTTCTAATAAAAACAACAACTGAAAGATAGTTATACCTATTTGAAAGACTATCTACGGACAAAAGAACTTAATTTCTGTAAAATATAGTTGTGTTATAAAGAAAATAGAAAGCTCATGAAGTCGACTAGTTTAAATTCAAAGTGATTCAGTACTTGGCAGAATTTAAGAGTGAATTTTATGCATCATTTATAATAAGTAGAATTTCAAGTGTAAATAAGTATTTGTTATGGTTCTAGGATTTCTTAAAGTTACAATCTTTTTTTGGTTAAATTTTGTGTTGCTTATTTTTTGTTACGCTTAGTAGTGGTTGCCGTAGATTGTGAAGGCATTTCACCAATAAGGTGACATTATAAATTCGAATAGTAATTTGGTAAGCAGAAATCTGAATAATCAATTGTTCAATACGAGGGTGCTAATAGAGACACGTGCACAGATTCTCTCGGTTGCTGGTTTGTTACAGTGTCTAGTGGTAGTGTAAAAACGTCGAACATTTTACGGGCGAGGGGTGCAACATTTCTATACTTTACCATCTAACATACTGGCGCGTTCCAAGGTGGCAGCTTCCAATTAAATTACTCTTCATTTTATAGAAAACGAGCCACAGGCATTAATCATGCCCCAACGTGCTGTCGACTAAATTCATTTGTCAACGGTGCAACTCGCAAACAATTTAGATTATTTTTGTCGCGAGTATATAGAGAAAAATCGGTTTGGAAAAACTGAGTCTGTCACTGGACACAATTACACATACAGTAATAAATAAAAGAAATATCCATCATTAAAAATCAGATCCATCATCGCCAAAAATCTAACATTTATTATACATCAACCACATTTTGTTCGTCTAATTTACGATAACTGCTCAATTTAATTCTAATTAGCCTGTACAAGCATCAGTGACAATATTATTATCATTATTATTATTGTTTATCAAATATTTAACTTAACAATAACAACGTTAGAATTTCTGAAATTCGTCTAAACCAACAACTCCAGATGATAAAATGAATATTTTCTATTATCTATTCTATAATCTACCATTCGTACCTTGTTTCCATAAATAAGCACAAGTAAGCTTTCAAAATTCGAATAGTTAATTTAGCAAAACAACCAAGAGGCAGTAGTGTAACGGTTGCCAAAACTAGTATCAAATTTTTGATTTTAATCGTTTCGAAAAAATTTCGTTCAGAGAAAACATGGTACAAAAATCAAAGTTGAAGTTACTACCATCTGTATACTCATATAACAAGTGAATCTACAATCGATTAATTGTCAAATATACCAAGAACATCTCCAGCGACCTTTTACGGTCTATGTGTAATTTATCATACTGTTTACAAGTTTCACTCTGTCTGTCTCACCAATATTTTCTCTAACTTTTTTCACTTCTCTACTCTATTTTTTTGTCTAAAATCTTTTATTTATTTGCACAATTTTAGAATATGAACATTTCAAAAACTAATCATCCCCAATATTTAAGCGAGAGTGTTCCTGTTTTCCTTTATTTTGGTTGGATTTTCTGTTGTCGTCATCGCAAAGTTTATCCATCTCATCCCTTTTTCATTCTAGTCTAGGTTGAAGTTCAAAAGATCTAACCAGATTACAACATCGATTAAATCGAATGAGTAATTGTGAAATTATTCAAAACAGTTTTCCGGTTGTATGGATCAACTTTTCAACGTCTTATTTGAATGACATTAAAATTTCTGCTTATTTAAGAGAGGAATTTTTAAATTTTATCGGTTCGATTGCAGTATTGATAATTAATATGGTAACAATATTAATATTCCTCAAAGGATAACAGACATATGATTAATGGTAAAGCTCTCCAGAACTTGACAGAATCAGGAAAGTCGTTTGTGTTGTTTTATTTTCCGTCATAACTAAACTAATTGATTTTCCTTGTGAAAATGCGTATGCGGTCTTTCCCCCCCCCCTTCCCCTTTATTTTTAACGAATCTAAATTTTTCAGTTGTTTACCTACTATTTACTTTCAGGAACGGATTATATCCGAGACGGTAAGCGTTTTCTGTTGCTTTTAAGCAATATTTATCAATACCTATATCAAGACGCTTTTAATACACAATCCTTAGAATATGCAACCCTCGTCTTTAATTTAACTTCGTCTACAATAAGTCAAAGAAAATCGTCAAATCTGTAATCTTCTCGAAGTACATACAGTCATATATTTGAACAAAATATCTCATCTGCATAATATTTTGATATGACATAATTTCAGTTTGTTTTTTTTATATTGTATTGTATTTTAAAGTTAAAAGTTTAGCTTTAAATGACTGATTTTGAGTTGAAGAAAGCATGTACTATATGACTAATGATAAAATTGTGAAATGATTGTCGATTTATCAGAAACAACCAAGTGGTGATTAACATTTTGTCTTGTCAGTTTATTTATCCGTGGTTTGAGTCGATAGTCCTTGGATGCATTAATCACACAAAACCATCCTTTGCTTATCCGATGATACCCGGACACTTTCTACTTATACAGTTTCGAAAACCTTAATCCTGATGACTATCCTACACCCTCACAAATTTTCGGTAATATTTGAAAACTAGAATTAGGTCTCATTGTAAATAAAAATATACTAAAATTACAGTTTTTTAAGTGTTAGTCTGTTTCTGCACAGTGTTGAGAAGAAGCCACATCAAACATGTGGAGATGTTACTTTTTTTATCAAAAGCGCATATATCACCCATGAGAGCACAAACTCACGGGAAAAATATGTATGTAAATAAATAAATCAATACTTCCTATCATTTTTCAAATACAAAAATTTTCACCAAACTTCTCAATGGTTTTTGTTGGTTTTTGTTATTGTTGTTGTTGTTGTTGTTGTTGTTGTTGTTGTTGTTGTTGTTGTTGTTGTTGTTGTTGTTGTTGTTGTTGTTGTTGTTGTTGTTGTTGTTGTTGTTGTTGTTGTTGTTGTTGTTGTTGGTTGTGGTTGAGCTATACAACAAAGTCCTATAATTAAGATAAATTTTAAAAACGATCAATAACAAGAAGAAAAACGGTTGATTTCAAATGATTTGGCAAACGTATTCCAATCAATTCCTTCAAAAATTCATTTCGCAACAGATTAGCATGTGAACGCTGGAATTCAATTAGAACAGACTAATACGAATTGTCTATCAAATGATTTATTTGTATTCATTCCAGGATTGTTTGTTTTGAAATTTAATAAAAATTTGTCTTTAGAAAGGAGGAAACAAAACAATTTTTTTTTACTATGTATAGAGATGCCTTTAAGATAAAAGAAACAGTTGAAAAATTCAAAAATAGAATAGTTTAATGGCGGACGGGGAATTATTTACTTCGGTTTATTTTTGTTTCAAATTTCTTTGGCTTAACATATATGTAACTTACCCTACCACAAAATTAAAAATAATCATAATACCATGTCCCTAGTGGCCAAATTAAATTCGTTATTAGTATGATTTTTAGATTATCTATACCATTGCCTATCCTTAGTCTACATTTTATTAAAACATGAAATAAACAAATAAACTACATTGTTTTATCTCCAAATATATAAAACATGTTGAAAATTTCGTTCTAAATTTATAAAACGGACCAGAAAACTTCTCCCCAGTAAATTCACCAAGGATCCTATTTGCAATTTGTGTAAGATGAGGTAATGGTTTTCAGTTACGACTTGCTATAAAATTGTTTATTTGTTGAAAATGCTCTCGAATATACCAATTTCAATAGAGAATTTTCAAATGATTTTTCAACATAGCGATTTCAACTCAATGTAGCCAAATGAAAATCAATTTTGATATGTCCTAATTATATAATAACAAAGAGAACTAAATATTGTAGCAATTTTCCTGTAATATTCAAAAGTTATCGAGAAATATTTAAAATTAGCGACACATTTAGAATATTTTTATATTCTTCTCTAGTGCGCTTGTTCGTCATTGATTCTAGTAGCCACGGCGAAAAGAAAGCGAAAAATATCTACAGATAACTGAAAAGCATTTCACTGTAAAATTAGTTTTGGGTGTGTTCTTATTATAGCCAATTTTTTCTTCTTCTAGTTCGTTCTCTTAAATATTGCTCGAGCTATACATGCCAAAACTGGGTGTATTTTTTTTCGGTTGAAACTTTGGGGTTCATTGTATTAAGGCTCACCCAATATTTGCGTGCGAGACACCTTTAGCTCCCCATTCTACATCGTTTCCTCTGTATTAAGCTCGTTATACTTAACTTTTTGCTATTCAGTATAATAAAAGGAAATGAATTCAGAGTCATTAAGTTTTTTTTTACTAGCGGTATTTCGATCTTTTTCCTTTCCATAAAATAATAACAATGAAACAAGGCTGACAATAATTGGAATTGATCAGAATAAACTATTTTTTTAAATCATCAATTCTAATTTGACGGAATTCAAGAGACGAAATCTCGAGAAAATAACGAACAAGACAGAAGAAAAGATTGAAGAACATCTAAATCGAGTTTCAGGTTTCAGCGGATATACTGAACATAAACATTTGATTGTAAAACGTATTAAACGTAAAGTAATTAAAGTACGGTTATAAAGATTTGAAGTTGGAAAGTCCCGATAACAACAATAAAGTCAAAGTTCGATAGTTGTAAAAGTTATAAAATATAAAGTTTTATCTTGATGTTGGCGAAATTTGGTGATCTTGTCAAATTTTAATAAGAAACAACCCTTAACGACTACCACACAAAAAAATGAAAATTCTCGTTTTACTTTCACTGATGTTAACAGTCTATTGATTCAAATTGAATTAAAATTGATTGAAATTCAAATCGAACCAGTTTATCATAAAAGATGACATACATACTTTAATTGCTTTGGCCTTAACAAAATTGAACAAAGAATTTTTTGTCTTTGACATTTAAAATAAATAACAACAAAGTAATTTGTTATACAAACGAGATACGTGAGTTTATCTACATATCTAGCAGCATGGTATGCATTTAGAAAATCTAAAAAGTCGCACACAAAAATTTAACACCACCTCTATCGTTATTCAAGAGCTTTACTCACTGTTTCATGCACATTCCGTCGACCAGATGAGACATCTTTGAAAGTACTTTTTTTAGTCATCGTGGATTCCTTTACGTTTCGTTTAGGTGACGCCTTTTCCTTGTCTCATATTCCAACTGTATTCTAGAAATGTTTTCTAAATGTCGCAAATTATCCTTTAACCATAATTATTTCAATAACAATGAAAATTCCCACTATTTACACAAACACATACATATAAAGAGGAACCCTTTAAGAAAACCAAACAAAAGTAATTCTATTTGTGCTTTAATTGCCTCAAAAGCGAAATTTAAATTAATTATCTTACAATCTCTGGTTTCCCTTTTTCCAATCTAGTTAACATTTAAGGAGAAAATAATTAATAAATAAAAAAGGATCATTCAAGTTTTAGTAAATAATTTAAGTTTTTCCAATTTTGTGGAAAAAATTTATATAAATAGAATGTTGTAAATTTTCAATTCTTAAGTAGCACAATATACTAAACAAACATTCTAAAAACAAGACAAACGATTGTTGGAGAAAAATCCAAGTGGAAGAATCCAAAACAAGCTTCCCAAGCCGTTATATTTTCTCTGCTTTCTTGTTTTGTTACAATTTTTATGACACTACATAATTAGTTAAAATATATTGCCAGTCATTTTCACCTTTCCTACCCTATGAAAAAAATCTCAACCGACATTTTATACTATAACATCAAAAGTAAAAAATAATAATAACAAAACGTGGAAAACCAGAAAAGCAAAATTAAATTACCATTCAACCATAAAACACGGAAAAATTTGTTCTTTTAAATTTAATATCGTTTACAATTTTTCTTAATTTTGTTGTTGTTACTACTGTTTGGTTTTTATTTTGAATAGTTGAAAAGAAAATGGTTAGGGCAACAAAGTCATGCATGTCTCCACACGTAGCGTTTTGTCGGAAAGCGTTGATGAATAATAAACCAAAATCAAACTGTTTATTTACGCTCTTTTCGGATGGGTTCACAATTTACAATAACGGATAAAGTGAAACAGATGTATTAAAAAGCCGCCGTTAGGAAAGAGTTTGTTCTGTTCTATTCTGATCTCTGATCAATTCGTAATTAAATTTATTAACTAAAAATTTATTTAAAAAAATTAATCCTATGAAGGCAATACCAAAAAACATTTATAATGTAGAAAAACATTAAAAAAAAATGCCGAGGACGCTGCAGATGGCTTGGATGACAGGAAAATTTAACCATACGCGGTCCTACTTTTCGGAAGGCAAGCCTGTTCTTCCGACTTGCCGGAATGTCCATGTCGACCTTAAAGTTAAAAAACATACACAATGTACTTTTATTAGGTTGTTTCTGTTGTAATTGATGTGACATCGTAAATACAAATATAAAAATGTCTTGTAAAATAAGTTAAAGGGTAAATCTTATACATTATACAAAAATAGAACTGCCATACAAAATTAGTCGTCTATAATTCGTCTAATAGATACAATCTGTTATAAACAGCCGGTACATTTATTTCCACTAGCCTAGAATTAACCAACTATCAGACAATCACGATATTTCATCTGTCATGTAAGTTTATTTTTAGTTATTACGATCAAGATTAAAATTTGCCATCTTTCAGGTAATTGTGTGGCAGCAAAGATTGTTGAAATACCGAAACGGACAAAAGATGCACATGTATAGATGAATAAAAGTTGAAGACCGTCGGGATAACGTTTCCCAAATGAATTCGGATAGGGAATGGTTGATATATAGGCAAGCTCGTGATGTGAATGCACTCAACAACAAGATACGGAAACTGTCTAAATCAATTCTTAAAAATTTGAATTGGAAATCCTTATTTGACAAATACAATGCTAGCTAATCATTACACAGGAGTACACTTTATTTTAACTTAAAAATGTATTTTAAAATTGAACAAGCAAACAAACAAGCACAAAAATACTAGGCAGACTTTTCATTTCAAAATATATAATCCATATTATAAGAAAAATTTTATTTGTATCACAAGGAGTTAAAATTAAGGTAACGTTCAAGATTATGAGTTAGCTTGACAGGTTTCCTTTAATGAGAAACTGCTCATTTTACAAAATATAAATCTCACTCAAAAGATTTCTAATCTTCTAATTAACTTGTTCCGGCAATTTCCCACAATTTCCTTTCTTAATATTCTCATTTAATTATTATTACTTTCTTTTTGTGAAATTATGAATCAACATTTATAGAACAATCAACTAAAAATTGCTGATTTTTCAGATCAGAAGTTCTCAAAATGTGGATCCCTCATTCTCGTCAAATAGCGCATTTTTAGCGCTATCATGGATTTGCAAAAATTGTTGCCAGTTTCACAGGTATCATGTAAACTAATAATCTTTACCTACACGATTTTCAGCTTTCACGGTACCAAATACCTGTGAAGGTCGAGAGTTAGGTGTAATTGTAATGGGGAATGTTTACCCCCCACTTAAATGGTGGGAAATTGCGTCATTGCTTCCACCATTTGGGTGGGGGAAAATTCTGGTTTTGAACATAGGGCGTTTATACTTCTAACGTCTAGAGGGTGCTACCTGTTTGAGCATTGTCAACGTATCCCTTATAATGCTCAAAACAACTAGTACACTCTATAGGTTAGAAGTATAAGCACCCTATGTTCAAAACCAGAATTTTCCCCCAGCCAAATGGTGGAAGCAATGACGCAATGTCCCACCATTTAAGTGGGGGGTAAACATGCCCCATTTTCACGCTCAATTGTTTGGCAGTTAAGATCAATTCAAACGAAATCCACATCATCTTCATCTTCAGCTTCCCGAACTCATTTACAGCTGACAAACTCGGCCAATAGGAGATAAGTTCACATAGTAAAGGACAGGGATATAAATTTGCGATAGGAAGAAGGATAGATATATGATTTAAGCTTGCTGGGCAGAGCAAGCAAATCCATAGAGAGTGGGGACCCTTGAGATGTAGAGTTGCGTTTGAATTGCACGGAATATTTGATATCTGATAAATATCAATATATCGGTATTTCAGGGAACAAATATTATTAGTTTATCTACTAGTATATCGATAAGTATATTACTATACTTATCGATATACATATTATATATTTGCATAACTACATATAACTTAATACTTGACTGTTTTTAATTGTAATTGTGATTTGAAACAGGATTCATAAATAAAAATAATGAATATAAATTTTATAAACTTAATTCAGATGTATTTGATTCGTGTTATAGGTATATTTCATGAAAGTACCTATATGTATTGTAATTGGAATTTTTAATTTTTTATAGGACAATTTTATTACGGATTCTGATGTTATAACAGAGTTGTGATGCAGTTAATGCTTTAATAATAATTTATGCTGTTGTTATCGCAATGAGCAACTTCGTTTTTCATATACCAGTTTATTTACGAACTATGGGAATTAGCTTGTGTAAACTAAAGTTCCGGTTAATGTTTATAATTAAAAAAAAAAGACAAACCCAAATAAAACAAATATGTCATACACGTAGATAATTGTGTGAACTAAATGACCTGCAGTTTATGATAAACAATCAATTTAAAACAAAAATAATACACATTTATATAAATATGTGTTTTGATTACAACGATTTAATTAAATATTTTTCTTATTTCGAGAAGACGTATCGAAATTTTGGAAAAGACAACAATAATTCTGGAAAATAATGAGAACAAAAAGAGTAATGTTTTCAAGAAAAAAAATGAAACACATAATTACCTAAAAAGAATAAAAGGAAACAGACAGAGAATATGCCTATTTAATCTGATTGTACGTTAGATACAACAAATAAAATAAATAGAATAGAATTCAGCTCAGGTGAATTTATTTTGTGCAATACTAGAGAATCTAAAACCATGGATCAGTTTTACACTTATCTGTTCTAATTAAATCAGTAACAAAATGAATTTCCAGTTTTGTTGTATCACAATTATATTCAAGTTCCATTGGCGAAAGTGCTTTTTGTTTCATTTCTTTAACTTCGTCACTAGATTTGATTTTAAATTTATTGTTATTATTGTAAAATTAAAACGAAGCTTGAACACATTTTTTCACCGAGAATTTTTTTTTAACTTTTCTTATATATTTCCCAAGTTCTGATGTGTTCAACTTCATATTACCACATTTTTATCAACAGTTCACGCATTTTGGTTTAATGGCTGTACTACATTTAATATCACACATCTGGGGAAAGCTTATGAGTTTCTCTCGTGCATTACCAAACACAAAAGCCGCATTTCCGTTAAACTATTATTAACGTCATTTATGATGATTTTAGGGTTGTGAAGCCTTCAGAACTTCAGAATACGTTTCAGGTGATAATATCGATAATTGATGTTTCTAGTTATGACTTAGAGGGGAAAAATCGAGCTCATTTTTCAAACAATGTTACAATGTAATATAATAGGTATTTTTGTTGTGGTAATTAATTAGAGCGTAAACAAAAATTTCCTTCTATATAGCTGTGAATAATTAGTAAATTGATTTTATAATACATTTTTTTACACATATAGTTTGTAATTGACATCCTATAGACCGGTTATGGTTTCAGAACACGTGTTTCTTGTAAGAAAGTAGTAAAGTTAGATGGCGTGTTGCGTCAGATGATGCACCATCACCCTCACTGTCACAGCCAACGCCACCACCAACACTACCACACCCACCAGCACCAACCACCACCATTACTTAAATTCGTGTTGCTTATTTGAGAGGACGATAGGTGGGATCCAGAAGTTTAGATCGTAAACTCAACTACAAGTCGCTAGGAATAATGAACGCGACATCTCTGAGGGAATTTGACGGGTAGTTTGTCGGTTCTGTAATCGGTTGGTTGGGCATAAGTATTAGTTGAATCAGCAGAGATTTATCCAACACAGTACGGTCATCATACCAAATATAGTTACACTAAATTCACTGTCAATTATTACAGTCTTGATAAAAATAAATGATAATAACTTTTATATTTTAGTTATTGTTGACTAGTTTGTGTAATTACACGCATTACGTTCCTAACCATGTGCATTCACATATACTATAAATAAAAAAAATCGCATATAAAAAATGAAATATCTTTATTTGCTTATATGCATTTTAAATGCGCTATTTGTATAGATAAACCCAAATTCACTATGCCAAATTTGGATATTTTAATCCCACAAAAGTAAAAGTTGCCAATTTTGTTGTATGAAATTGTAAACGTTAGAGATGACAGTACTAGCGAGATGTGCCCTTTAGAAATTCTCATGGAATAGGCTTTATTTATTGTATAGAAGCTATCTATTTATCTGACGACAGCACAGGATGGAAGTTGCACATAGAAGACTTGGATGAATGTCGACGTAATAATAGGTAGTTCATTGTAAGCTATATGTATACATCATGGTGTGTAGTATTATATTATTTGTAATAAGCCTACCCGTAGGGCCTTGTGACAACCCAGACTACATCTTGTAAGGCAATTGTTGTTCATCTGCTCCCCTGTTGAAATTGATGTTTTACTTTTATTATATCACTTCTAATATTCATTATTTATGTTGTAGCATTTGTATTTGTCGATTTAATTAATTTTAATTGAATTTATTCGAATTATAAGATAAAAGATGATGAAATTCTAAAGAAAATCGGATTTCAATCAATTAACTGAAAAATACTGACTTAGCTTGCAATTTTGAATTGTTTCTATCCGGATTTATTCTTGTACGTAAACCGATTTAAATTTGCAAGTCTTACGTCTTCGTCGTCAACTTGTATATGTACATATTAATCCACAATAAATCCGTCAACCGGAATAGAGAAATGTAACGGATGTAGATTTTCGCCCGGCGCATCCACCAAAATTGACTACAATCTTATAGGTACAACCAAATTACTTTTTTTATTTATTATATGTAGGTATAGTAGGTTTATGTATAAATCGGTTTAATACAGATAGTTTGTTCAATTATTATTACTCCAAAGTATATCTATATGTATTGTGTGTGTTATTTACATTAAATTGTAAGTAATTAGGAGTTCTAAATAAATATGTATAAGTAATTGACAGAGACAAAAGCATTGTTTCTATAATTATGTATAGTTCATGTAAAATTGTTTGTATGACTTATATGTGTGTATGTATTTGTATGTCCAAAAACAGACCTTCGGTTAGCTATTGTACATCTATCATTTCTGAATTTCCGCCCCATTGTTCCGGTCAGAGAACTTGATGTAAACAGGGACCACAATATGCCAAGGACGGAATTTACTGTATAGGAACACACTTTATAACTAAAATAACTAAATGAGATTTTGGAACAATTATTTTCACTATCTCATACCACAAAACTAAGCATGTAATAAGGATATTGTAACCAATTATACATCTAAGATAACTCAATTATTGGTAAAAACGTTTTTTGTATAATTCATTATTAATTAAACTGCTAATTAAACGTTAATTATTCATTAAATTATTTAGTGATTAAAATATCAATATAATTAATGAGTAAATTAAAATTTTCAGCTCCTCTAATGTATGTATTTAGTTAACAACAAACCGCACAATGTTCTGCTACACAATTAAAGTCGATTATCTAATAATCGTTGCCTTATGTTGCCGTAACCCTCTAGCCATTCCAAACAATATCTTAAACGATAGTATAACAATATTAAGCCCTTTAAATGATTTATCACTATTACTATTATTATCATCTTTGTGCTGTTACATAATAATGTAAACATATATAAAAATATATCATTTTCAAATAAAAGCGATAGTTTATGTCCGATAAAGTAGACCTACAAAGTTTTGTCTCCTTCATTCCATTTTCGCGTTCGACGGCGCCGTCTGTTGATGGTAGCAAAGTTTAGAGCTTTGTATTCATAATGAACTTTTACCAGTCAATGAAACTTTACTTTTGCTACAAACCGTTCATAGTTAAATCAGTTTAGTGGAAAATTCACTAAACAAAAGAAATGAGTTTAAAAAAAAAATTAAACTTAGCTTGCTTTTTCTCAATCTCATTGTAAATTTACCGATGTTATTTGTTGTTAAACGTTACACAGTTGTCATTAGAAAAAGACTAATCCAGTTAAGCGAATCATCTACAGATTGTCTACTGATAAGGACTGACCGTTCGATAGCTGTAATATCCGGATGCGGTTGGATTTTAAGCAAATAAAAGTACAAGAGGGGGATCGTTGTGGTGTCAGTTAATTATCTAATGGGCGTAAAACTCCCACCGGACATTCAGGGTAGAAACATCGTTCCCCTCAGGAAACATGCCATGTTATTATGAGCACAATGGTCAAGATAGTCCTGGTGGGAAATCGATGCATCGTACTGTACGTTACTGATACCGAAAATGGTCATTGGTATACCTTGTTTAAAACACTTTGAACATGACCGGATATTTTCTCTACACATATCCTTTGTTAGTTTAAAGTACCGACGAACTATAATAAAAAATTAATTTATATCTATAAATAGAATATAAAATCTATATATTTCAATATTTTCATACAACATTGAACGGAAAAAGTCCGAATGAGATTAACAATGTTTGCTAAAATATCAGATGAAAACAAATTAGGCCAACAATAATAAAAAGACAAACGTGCTACAATTCTGTAGTGAGCATTTCTTAATTAAACTCATCCATCGGCCGTCTCTGAAAATTACAAGAACTTCTTTAATATAACTTAAATTACAAGAAACATTCTATTTTTTTGAGTATTCCCCTCCATAACTATTTAATAATTATACCCATTTGGAAATTTTCTATTTATGTAAACTCGGTTACAACGACATTCAAGGGATCTAACAAATAGGGACGTTATATACGGATATCCTTATAGGTATGATATATACACAGGGTTTTGAGTAATGCAGCTAAACGGACTGTGTTAGTTTTGTTCTAATAACTGAAATTTCATTATACCTCTGTCTAACAAGTCGTTATAACCGAATTTTTATTTTTGTTTTATGTCCAATTTTATAAACTAAATTTGGTTGATTTAGAAATGGTTCAAGTCAACTTTCATTCAATGGAATCACAAATATGCAATACGCACGCTTCAAGCATTTCACCTGATATCCAAAATATTAAATTTGGTTTGATTTTCTTTTATGAAGTGAGACACATTTTCTGATAAGAATCGCATGTCATATTAGATCTATATATGTATATGTTGCAACAATCTTATTGAACGTTAGGGGAGGTGAAAAAAAAAACAACAACAACAAGTTCAAAATCGGTTAAATAACCAATACAAATTTCTATTCAATCATCCTTATTCTCGCAATCGTCTTTATTTCAAATAAGGGGTTCCAGCCACAGGCGCTTTGTCAACAGTGCATCAGTTATGTTTATCTGTTTTATTTCCAATTTCCTATAACAATGGAAAAAATATCAAAAAATCGATGTTACTTTTTATTAAAAAAAAAAAATTGATAGTAAAATTGATGGAACAAATATAATTGTAACAATTTAATCAGTTTAATTTCTATTTATTTCTGTTTTTTAACAAATTCAATTGAAAAATCCTCAAAGTGAACAACGAACATTAAAAAATTGAAAATGTTTCCTGTTTCAATAACAAATTGATACGATGAAATAAGATTTTACAGAAAATGACAACCAATTTTGTAATCATAGATTATTCTGTTTAATTTCAAACACATTTTCACTTATGTTGTTAATTTTTGTATCTCTCACATATTCACATATGTACATATGTTTCATGTGGAAATTAAATTCAAACAATAATGTTGCCTAACATAAACCGTCACAATTCTCACATATGTTGACTAGTTTTGTTTTTTTTTTTTGTCACGATAGGTACAAAAAAACACAAAATTGATAACAATGAAAGTTGTCGTATTCTAGAACGATTGCGCAACTCTTGAAAAATAAATCGTTAAGTGCTAAGGATATTCTGAAAGCGTGTAAATCGGTTTTTGTACTAAAACTCAGACTCAAGACAAAGTTTTCAACTAAAAAACCCAAACATTTTTTTCTCAAAGGAATATCTACGAGAACAAAAAAATGGAACGATTATATGAAAAAGGTCTAGATAACCAATGAATCGATTTATAACAGGGAAAATTACGCCACGATTACAAGTAACGGATTTTTATGGAATTGGAAAGAGATGTCTAATATTTTATAAAGATAAAAAGTCACTAGCTATGAATTTATATCTAAAGTGAAAAGAATATTTTGAAGGCGCAAGAGTATGAAAATATTGAGGTAGAAACTTTATAATTCATGACGTTTGTTGTAATTCTATGGGACGGTTATTGATTTATGTTAGTATTAATCCATATGAATATTAAAAATGAACCCACTCTTTCTTTTTCTGAACACCTAACGGAAAGCCAACTTAAATACGCAAAAATGGATCCGGCAATTTAGTCAATGGAGAAAAACTAAAACCAAATACAATTACGCATTCATGTCAGCAAAAGGACTTGTGTAGAATTCTTTATTAAAAATGTTGAAATACCTATTGTATTGGAAAAATACCGAATTAGAAACCAAGATCACAAAAATATTTTAATGGATTGATTGAAAATTTTATGGTAATCACCATTTATTCAATTGTTGAGCTATCCAAAATCGCACGACTTCACACCATTCAATCTAAACTTAATTAATACGACGTTCTATTTCTGTCACAAGCTCTAACCTATCGTGGATAATTATTGTCTTTTTCTTCTTTATCTCTATTCCCCATCCCGCTCGACAGTTACCACCTTTCAGCATTTATCTCACCAAATTTTACATAGACGAAGATATATATCCAGAACAATATCTTCATTATACTGAAAATAACGACCATATCAGCATCGTAAGACCATTTAAAATACCTCACAAGAGATGACTTATGCTTTTATGCATTTTCAATGCAACGTCTGAGCAGTCAGATAGCTGAATCGATTATTTTCAATAAAGATAATAATTGATGCCGCCTAAAATTCTTCTGGAAAATCTCAAGCAGGTATTCTAAAAACATATTTACATGGTGGGCCAAATTCGACGAATTTACTGGATATCTCATTTTGTATACGTGGTACGGAAAAGAGAATTTTACATTCTTGTGCTACTTTTTGACGACAAATTCAAAAATGACAACAAAAATCAATAAATAGCCTAGGCAAATCGACACGCGAACTACAGCCATAGTATATAAGCGTATGTACATCTTTCCTACTCGCGTTCCAGCTTGAGTAGCTCTCTTGAGGTAGGTCTACATATATATGTTCACGTTAAGTGGTTAGTTTATATATAATAATATTTTTAGTTTGTGTGGATCCGGCTCACGAGCCAGCAAGCAAAATTAAATGACGACCACGTTACTACTGATGTGTTCATCTACGGAACTTTTATCTTTAAAGTAGTGACAGGTTAGCGATCCACACGAGCTATAGGGTCGTCTAGCTCATTTGGCTCGTCTGGCTCTGCTCAAGGCTAGTATCTCGTTTACGCTCAGACGAGTTGCGACTTCGATGTCTATAAAGTACAACTTTTTTACGATTTGTAAGAGTCTAAGGGGATATGAATTGAGACCATCCTTTTTCACACACTATCTCTGGCTCTGTCTCAAACCAAACTTTAAATGAGAACGACGGTCGTGTGCGATGTGCGACGGTTCGATGATGCACCAACATGAATGTATCCTAACTATTGTTGTTTAGGAAGCCACGAGGCACATGTAGACAAACCATGATGTAGTTAAAAATATTGTCACTTCAAATGATTGTCATCAATTTTTACGACCTGCAATTAATTTGAATGTTATAATAATATAGAGCGGATATGGTGAAACAAACAACTAATTATCTGTTTAACTATAAACATAAAGTAATTTTATAGCGACTTAACTAAACTGTGACTAATTTAACTCCGATCATATAAAATTAATGTATTTTTCGTATGAAACTCAAATCTGACTAGGGAAATTGTTAGTTTACTTTGTGGAGGTTCATATTTCGAATTTATTCAATATAAAGCCATTTCTTGCTCATGATAAATGACATACAACTTGTCTGCGTAACTCAAACGATGACACATTTCGTTCAAATTATTGCTCACAGCAAACTGTTATCAACATTAATACTCGCAAAATTATTATTTAGATAAAATAAGTGAAGATAGAATGAAAATTGCTGCTAATCAAAATAACACAGACGTCGCAATGTTTATGTTTTTTTTGTGGTGAAAATGATACGTGAGTGTGTTTAATGATTGGTGAATAGCGAAGAGGTCTAAACTGATACAGAACACCATTTAATCCGTTAACTAACTTAAGTCACTTTAATCCATATACGTGCAATGAATTTCATCGCCCTTTGACTTCGCATTATCCAACTATTCTTTATCCCGCCATACAAAAGACCTTTTCGTAATATATCTAGGTATATTAATCGTCGACTGCCATCAGAAAATCTAACAGGGGCCGTTTTATTGGTTTTTAAATTACAAATATCATTTTGTTATAAATTTTACTCAAAATCGATAAAGAAAAACATAGGCTGTCCTAGAGCAAATCAACTGTTTGATTATTAACATGAACGTTTATATATAAATGAAACAAAGTAGAAGAATTTTAAAGGTAGATTAGGGTAAAAATTCTATGTTCCTATTGTACCTACTTTCTTCTGTTAAAGACAACGAAATTGTCAGAGGAACTTATTGTTCAGTTATGTATTGAAAATAAAGAGGTATAAAATTAATTGTACCTTATGTTCAATAAAACAATATCTGAATTGTTAGACAATCACAGACTAATGCTGATTCATAAACTATCCTTGGATCTGCCACGGAAATTCGAAACAGAGAGACGAACCACATAGGGGAGGAGATAATAGTAAAATACACGACGACTCTAAAGGCGCGGCGCATATTGAGACACAGCGCAGCACACAGTTCAGTTCAGTTCAGCCGGAAGCGCCTATTGGGACGCTGTATTTACACACAATCAGACATAGTAGTACTTGGGTGGTATTTTCCAAATAGGATGTCGACAAATATACAAAAAAAAAACAATTAGTTGATATTGAATTAGATTATGAATCTGATTCAGATGCAGAAATGGAATCATTCGCTCTATTTTTCAGCACAAAAGTAATTGCGAACACATTCAATTAAATCTGCCCTAGATAATAGATTCATATAATCAGCATAATACATGGGATCATACAGTACTGGATATTTAAATTTGCAGTTATAATCATCCAAATTAGTCCTCGGGATAAATATCGGTATGTCAAAATACTTATTGCCCCGGCCTTGGGGGCCCCCGGTACCTAGTTATAATAAAATAGAATTTCGAGGTAGGCTCAAAAACTGCGCTAGGCAGTACTGAACTGAACTAACCTACACTACGTGGCAATATGCGGTGCTTATATGGTGCTTATATGAAATATGCGACGACCCTTAGTAATAACAGAATTAAGTAGAACAATCTTATTTGAGTGAAGTCATTTTTTGATGTAAATGTTACTGAAACCCTAACTCATGTTGAATTTGAAGAGTTACCGTACCTATAAAAGATTGACGAAGATATGATAATTTCTATCGGCGTAACCATCATTTTTTCAAAAATATTTCTAAGCGAATATCTATCTATCTACTATCGAAATGTGGTTTGTTCTAGTAAATTGCCCTTGAGGAGATCTATAAAACTGTGAAAAGTTTGCTTAAATCCATAAAGGATTGACGAAGATGTGATAATTTCTATCGGCGTAACCATCATTTTCTCAAAAATATTTCTAAGCGAATATCTATCTATCTACTATCGAAATGTGGTTTGGTCCAGTAAATTGCCCTTGAGGAGGTCTACAAAACTGAAAAGTTTGCAAAAATCCATAAAGGATTGACGAAGATGTGATAATTTCTATCGGCGTAACCATCATTTTTTCAAAAATATTTCTAAGCGAATATCTATCTATCTACTATCGAAATGTGGTTTGTTCTAGTAAATTGCCCTTGAGGAGATCTATAAAACTGTGAAAAGTTTGCAAAAATCCATAAAGGATTGACGAAGATATGATAATGTTTTATGGCGTAAGCATCATTTTTTCAAAAATATTAGGAAGCGAAAATCTATGAAACTACAAGTACGATCGAACTGTGGTTTGGAGTGAATTGCCCTTGAGGAGATCTACAAAACTGTGAAAAGTATATCAGTTTATTTGTCATAAATAGGTATTGTCTGTCCATTGTAGGACAAACCAAACAGGTGCATATTTTGAATATGGTCTTAAACTTTTATTAAACCATCGAGGGAATTCGTGTCTTTGGCATACAGTAGCAGCCTGAGGAACACCTGTAGGTTTAATATTGGGAAACATATAGTATAGGAGCACGTCATTGTTATCTTTGAATTCTGAGGGCTCTAGTAGCGACTTTCGTCACATGTTCATTGCGCACTCCCGCTAAAAGTTTTTCTTATAATAAAATACCTGTATGAATATACAGAGTGTACAGAGGTATTTCACCTCAGAGTAGGCCATGACTTTTGAACGTAGGGCCGTAGCTTGTTTCAGGATTTATTAAATTTGACAGTTGTTGACGTTCTAATGTAAAAACCATTGTCAAAAATTATAATGACTAATGAAAATTAAATAAGTATCTTTTTCCTCGAAATTTATTTAAAAACAAGAAGTTTTTAAGCAAAAACAATACGTCAACTAATTTTTCAACAAGTTGACCAGTCGGTAATCATCGTGAGATCTGCATTACCGACAAGCGGTCGAACCAAGCT
>JAZBHA010001483.1:0-20271 GCA_037464855.1 Iselma pallidipennis | reverse complement strand
ATTACATTTATATGAAAAAGTGCATTTCACAAAATATGCGAGATGTGCCCTTTTCGAAATTGCATATTCATAATAAAAAGCAGTTTTTCTTAGTTTCTCGGGAATATTGATTGAAAGTTAATATGTACATTATGAAATATTTAGGTTTAGAAAATTTAATCTGAAGATTCAGGTTGATTCATTTATTTAAACTCAAGTTCTATTTTCATTACTCGAATTGATCTTACTTAACCACATCTACCTTAACTAGCAGGAACCGAAAGTTAAATATTAAAAACTTACTACATTTAATGGGATACACACGTATGTATGTATACTGTATCACCTATTAAAACGGTATTAACAGTAACGTACGTATACAAAGTGTGTAATATATGTACGCCTTGTAATTAAATTATAATCTGCTACTAAGAGGTTTGTTTTTATATTTCCATTTTAATTACAATTTTCTAATAATTCTTCTTAAATTACTTTCTTGAAAACCTCTTTCTCTTTCAAGAAAAAAAATCATCTACTAACAATTTATTTCTAGTACTAGTTGATAGTCTTTCTTCTATTCTCACGAGTTTTCCCAAGTTTTATTAGTTTTTTATTCCCAGAAAGAATTTCAAATAAATTGTCCTTAAAACAAATCAACCATTAAATTCCAGTGTAAGTCCCTTAAGACAATAGCTTTACATTTTAGAAAGTACTGTAATTATTCACTGAACAGTTCATATCGAGAAATAATTATACCAAAAATACTGGAAATTGTAGAAACTATTAAGAAACTTCGAATGACTGTATCAATAAAAGTCTAATAACAAAATTACTCACCCATCTGTTAAATTGTGTTTTGCTTAAATGGAATTATTTTGGCTTTTAACAATCTTTATTCTTCTCCATCCCCAATTTGATTAATTTACGAATCAATTTTAGCTAGATGATGCAATTTTAGACAGGTTAAACTTAGCCTCAACATTCAGGAGTTTTATAGAGTTCCGTAATTGCCTTTTGAAATATTAATAGAGTGAACCTTCTGCCTTGAAACAGAAAACGTTAGAATCAAAGGCGAAGCGTAAATATATGAGGCTAGGTGCTGGCTGGCAGTTCTTTCCCCTTGGAATATTTTTCATCAAGACCTAGATAGGTGTATGTATATAAAAAAAAGGAACAGGGAAGATTGCTTTATTAAAGCATATTATTGACTAGAAAAATGCCAAAAATATTTCTCTTACACTAGATACAGTTTTAGTATCCTTTTTGTCAAACTTGACACAAATCGTAAGAATAATTTTCAAGTATTTAATCTGATTTTTGTGTATTCTTTAATCTACTAGTTTATATCTCTTTTCCAGTTCTCCGAACAGAACAACCAAAGTCTGAGCATTTTGACATTTGCTCCTGTGATCGATGACGACGGCAAATACTTGACCTGTCGAGCCGAGAACCCGTCCATCCCTGATAGCGCGCTCGAGGACAAGTGGAGATTAAATGTCCATTGTAAGTTATATTTATTCTGTTTCCTACCTCAAAAAGACTTATTTTTTGAAGATGTACCATAGAAAAAAAACAGTATAAATATTAGCAAATTTCGACCTAAAGCCAAAACACACAGAGAAAAGCAAAAAAAGAAGGGAAGAATGCTCTTATCTTTCCTTCTCAACTACTACGTATTTACTTATAGGATTTTCGATATTTCTTGATTTGTCACTCGAATAATGCGGGGAACGAAGCTTATCTTTTTTTTATGAGAACAGGAAAACAGTGTTTTTTGAAGAATAAGGTCTTTAATTTGAATCTTTCACAGGCGAATCTACAAGACAATACTGCCATGCTTACTAGCACGTACTGTCAAAGAACATATACTTACATTTAAATGGAATACGAATAACAGTATTTCAGAATGTAAGATTTACTTGAAATTGACTGACAATAGGAAAATCATTCAGATTTGAAGCTGATTCTTCCAGGATTTTACAACTGCACAGACTAAAATTATTATTATTCATGTTCATGTTAACAGATTACTTAACATCTGAAATGCGATGAATACAATACTGCAGTAATATAAACAACAACAACCAAATATTAATTACGCCTTGGTAGTTTCATTTAAATTAGTTCATATCTTTTGTTATTTTCTTGTCTATTCTAGAAATATAAATAAAAATACAATGTACGGAAATATGCTTATAGTATATGTATATTTCAAGCAACAAATTGTATAGTCCTTATTTTCGTTGAGAGAACACTGAAATTACTTCTTCTTTAATCTAACTACCGCCAATGAGATAACAGCTTCCGGGTTTAACATTTTTATTATCCTGCTTTTGCAAAAATGTTCAACATCAAATCTGAGTTGATCTAGATAAAGCAATTGGCTGAAATTTTTACAAAACATCATATTCAATTTGTGTTAACAGCAAGTGAACAATAGGACGATAATTTCAATGATCCGCTCAATATTTATCATTGATACTGATATTTTGTCTCGTCTTTGTATATATCAGCTATCTACCTTTTATTTTCAAGTGTTTCTATACGTATGAATCAAATTTTGCCCACAGATACGCCAGTGGTGACACTTAAAATGGGCTCAACATTAAACCCAGACGATATCAAAGAAGGTGACGACGTCTATTTCGAATGTAATATCCGGGCCAATCCGAAAGCTTACAAACTTTCCTGGTACCACAACGTAAGTATTTAAAGCAAAAGAAAAACATACACACACACACACGCACATCTACACAACTAGTCTTTTTCAAACTTTGTTGTACGACGACACAAAACTTGGCACAAACTCTTTTCATATTACTTGTTGAATAGATAGAGAGTTTTATGTGTTTTAATGAAAAACTTGCTATTTTTCTTCTCGTTGTTGTATTTTCCAGGGTGGTGAAATTTTCCAAAACGTGACCGGCGGTGTGATAATGAGCGATCAAAGTCTAGTTTTGCAAAGTGTAACACGGGCAACTGGTGGCGATTATACGTGTGTTGCTACAAATGTTGAAGGAAAAGGCACCAGTAATGCTGTCCAACTGGTTGTTCGATGTAAGTAAAAAAAGTTTTCACTCTTTTTAGAAACCTGTATTACATCCGTTTAGACCACATTATTAGTTACTCCACATACATCCATAATTATTGTCTAGTCTTTTTATGTACTGAAAAAACAATTAATTGTCAAAGATATTGGTTAACGTATCCTGTAGAACTTGGTGCCAAATAAAAAGGGAACAAGAAAAAAACTGAAATTGTGAGACCGTAGCTTTCAGTATAACAAACACATGGTTGATACTGTGTATGTGTGTGCTAGAGCTTTATTGCAAGTTTTATTGTGCTCGTTGTGGTGAATCAAATCACCTACCATGAAAAAAAATCTCACTGTCTTTACTAAACGACAAAGAATAGTATTGTTTATCACTGTCACACAAGTTGCCTCAAGGTTTTATCTTCTACTGACTTTATGGCACATTGTCCTAATAAGGATACTGTAGTATACCATCATTCATGTCAAGTTCTCTTAAATTATCAATTATTATTGAGAAACTTACAATGTTAATTTTAAATATGAAAATTAACTATAACGAAGATTCTATTTTCTTGTTGTTGCTCTTTGTTTTGCTTAGTGTGCAATGTTGAAAAGACCAAATAACAATAGAGGTAAAAGGGAAAGAAAGTGGAAAAAGAACTCGCTTACATAGGAAGAATCTCTAAACATGACTGGAAGGCGTAGTCTATTTTAAGATCATGCATTGATTTCCGAGTTGAAACATGAAAGGAAAAGGAAACAGAGAAGGAGAAGATGGTATATATTGTTATTTGAGGCCTTCATTGCCCCAGAAAGCAAAAAAAAACGAAAGCAAAAGACCTATTTCCACCTTAATAAACAACGAATCCTTATTTCCAATACGGAACACTTAACAGTATTCTTCTACACTTTTTTTTCAGTGTCAGGTGGATAACAATAGCATTGTCGAATGTACAGTTTTTAGTGCTTCATATTCTACAGTTGGACAAAAGTTTTATGAATAACATAATGTAAAAAGAACAAGCCCTATCGAAATGAAATTGCAATTCGGTAAAATTTTCAAGAGAAACAAGCCACTTGTGCAAAAAGAGAAAAGCCTGATAATATACCGGACTTGTTCTGTACTGTAGAACTTGAGAGACATGCCGATATTCTTGTATGAAATAAAATATCAAAGGATAACTGTATGTGTATATTAGTAGGCTTAATAGAAATTGCATTATGTTGGAATATGAAACAAAGGCTAGATTTTAGATAATCCGATTTACAGTCGCATTCCTAATGGATGTAACAATGCAAAAGGGATTTTAAAGATGTACGAATGGTTGCACATTCGTCTTCCTCCTTCCGTGAAAGAATAAGACGAGAACGATTATGAATGAAAATGTGTACATTGATTACATTACTTCGTTAGTTATATATATATATATATATATATATATATATATATATATAAATTCGATTACTAAATACTACTCCTATTTAAATTCAACAAATTTAACAATATTAGCTGTTAATAACGAAGTATAAGTTTTTATTCAGCTTCCTACACCATTCCAGTTTTTCTGTGTAGCATAATATGTTCCAACATTAGAACTTTATGCCGAAAGTATAGGATGCAATTTCACTCTACATATTTCACAAGATATCTCTTACACATATTTCATTTTTAGTTTTTGCACAGTCAATTCCATTTTTTATCTCTCTCTAATAGTCATAGTACTTCTTTTAAGTAATTGTTAAAGAAGACGGGCATCTATCTACATTTCTGTCGGAGCTCTATGTTTCAGTGTTGCAATTTTACGATCAATTTATATGTCGTTCTGTACATTTACAAATAAATAAAATAAATATACGAATTTCTCATTAAGCTAACTTCTAAAGTATAAACATTGAAAATTTGTACAACAAAAGGTGGGGACGTTCCAGCCGATTTAAATCTATTCATTCATTCAGTAACAGTACTGGGTAAGAGTTCAGTTGAATGTGACCGAATCAAATTAAAAACCTAGGGACGTTTATAAAATGACATTACTGACCATGTAAAGCAAGCTTAGCTTTTGTGAACCGGGCAGCTTGTCTGACAAATTTAATTTGTCGTTGACCGACCCTTTGACTTGTGCAATTGTCGAATGGATATAACTCGGTAGCTTATTCAGGGATGGTGGTAGACAGTGGTAAACGTCATCCACCATATCTCTACACATATACACAAACTCACATATACGTTTGATAAAATGATAATCCAACAGAGACCCCTCATCGTTTCAAGTTCCAATTCGACGACCTTATTATTTTGAAATAACACTTGATCCTTGAACCATTCAGTTATAAATATAGCAGGAGAAGTAAAAAAGCTCAGGTGACCTTATAAAAACGCTTTTGTTTCAACTCGAATCAACAAAATTTGCGTAGGATTAGAGTTGGAGAGCATCATTTATATTGAAAAGAAAAACTTGTTATTTCATTGAAAAATAAAATCATTCAATATGTATATTTTTGTTTCTAAATGGACTAGAACGAACAAAATAATAACAATTGCATCATTAATGCATTTACATTGTTGCTATGGTAAATTATTCATATACCATAATGGAAATCTTGTTTATACTGATGAGAGTAAAGTAATTTTCTAAATTGATTGTGAGTAATCTACTTAACTAACAATAAGCTCCTATTTTCATATTCTCGATGATAATATTTGGGAAAAGCTACCGTTATGACTTTTTTGTACAAATAAATTCAACGATTTTAGGGTTTTTGTTATCATTGGGTATAGAGACAGACAACAATCAAACAGTATGAAGCAGAAAATGCCTATTCAGATCAAATCAAGTGTTATTATGCTTAATGATAACATGGATCCAAAGAATTCTGAGTTTAAAGTTTAAATATAATATGCTTCTATAATTCAATTTTCAAGATTTGGTTTTCAATTTACTTTAGGAATAAATTCGTTCTTAGTTTCTATTTCATTTTGACGCAACTTATACGATAATTAATTTCCTTTGTTTTACTATTTGTGTTACTACCTTTTCTTTACTTAATTGTTTTTCAATAGTTGAGTTATCATCAGAGACGGATTAAAATGGTCGATGACTCCTAGCGGTGCACAGTTAGGTAGCCCCTGACATACAAATTCACTGGCCCCATCTTCCTACCATTAATTTTAATACTGCGACTGAATAAAGAATATTTGTTAAGTAAATTAGGAGCCTTTTGATTGCTGCGGGGTCACTGGCGGCCACTAGGTCCCGCTGAATTCACTTCAGTTTATTGTTCTTCATACGAAAAGAACAAATTTTTCATATATGAATTCGATTCAATATCGTAACAGTCTCTAAAGACAAAAGCTAATACACCAATTTATAATAAAAAAACATAATGTACAAATTTTAGATTTGATAAAAGATAAGTAAGCCTAAATTAGAATCTCTCGTGACCAGAACTATATGATTGTACAACAAATTCATTTTATGTTGTATTATATTTAAAAATGACCTATTTGTGTCAAAAACGAAAAATTCTTGTTATTAACAACAACCATAACAACAACAACAAAAACAGAAGGTCATTTATAACTTTGTTATAATTAAGAAAAATTACATTATTGATTTCATCTTTGGATTCTTGAAATACACATAAAAATAGATATCTAGGAATATGTCTTTTTATTAATCGTGTTAAAATAACTCGCTAGAACGTGAAAATGTTTCTCGTTAACAGCGAAAATTAGAAAATTAAAATTATGAAAAGAATTTAAAAAGGAAAAGCAAATAAGATGAAATTTTATAATTAACCTATACATAAACTTTTTCAAGAGGGAAATAGAAGTAAATTTATACAAAACAGAAAAAAACATGGACTAGAATTGCTAGTAATTAGTTTAATTAGAAAAGAATAACGTTAGAGGAGTGTTAATTCTTTTGTTTTCTGTGTATATTCTACTTTACGTATCAAGGATAATTAAAAACGGATTGATTATAAACAAATGGAAAATAGAAAAAATATATACGCTGTGTTATTCAATCAGTAATTAGTCTGTCGACAATGATTCTTTGATGAATTTGCTACTGGAGGCTATACACTAATTGAGTGGTCGTAGAGTGAGGGTACCTCTAATTGGTTGAGGTTTTTTTTTCAGAGGCATGCCTTTTCTATTTTCCCCTCTAGAAATAGTTTTACAATCTGAAAATGTCGTACACTCTTTTGCGTTTTTAATAAAAAATCGTTGTTCATATACCTAATTGAAATTACACCATTTCAGTGAGACTCTAATTTCTGCATTTCATTCGTTAAAAACACCATACTCTGTAGGAATCTTTTGATATAAAACTGCAATTTTGTTCTCGTTTATTTATAGTCTACTTTGTACAGAGACTAATATTGGTCATCTCTTTGAATTACAAGCCTCTTTTATTTTGCAAATAGTCGTTCTATTGAAACTGTTTAGAATTAAAAAATCATCGGCTAGAACTGAACAAAAATCCTGTTACTATCTGCATGTTAGCACGCGTTGACGTTCCATGAACGAATATTCCGGTTTTATAGTTTCAACTAAGCATATTTAATACAAATGTTGCCTTGTGAACAACCCCCATATCTTAAACGAAGATTATAACTAACCAACCCGCTCGGCCTCTTTTACAAAACAACATCGTCGTCTACCGCCTGTCATGCCAAACCGAAGTTCTCACAGCAAGCATCCGCTGTGGTTATGTAATTACTTATTCCAAGTGCTAAACGACTTGGCAAATAACTTGTTACTTCCTCGTCCCTCTTACATAAGGGAGCTGGCTGAAGGGAGTGAGAACAAGAGTGGTGTGTGTGTGTGTGTGTATATATATTTATGTATACATATATAATATATAGTAAGAATTCATGCCTTTTATATACATTTTTTCCAGTTTGCAGTTCCGTACCCTCTAAGTATACAATTCGCAATTACATTACACCATAGCAAAATGTAACAAACAATGTGAGAAAATTTTCTGACGCCATAAATCCTTTACTTACGTGAAAAGAAAGTTAATTGAAATTAATCCAAAGAGTTGCAACAACATACAGAGAAATGCTTAGACGTTTTCTTTTGAGTAAAAGAATTTTTTTTTCAGAGGCTAATTCAGTGGTTCTAAAGATTGTGGCGCAATTTTTAAATTTGCCATAATTATAACCTTCGACTTGAAATAAAGAATTTTCCCTTTCTATAATTAAGCAACTTTGTTGCAGTAATAGTATTTCATTCTATACCGAAAGTATTTGATAGGGGTTGGAAATTACATTCTTTAGTTACAAATAAATTGACGATAATCTTGAAAGTCACGAAAGCTAGATCGTGCACGTTATCAATGACGACGTCAGATCATTTTGTAAGTAACGTCGGTTTTATTGTCGTTCACCGTCCCACGGAAGTATTGATGTACGTATATTGGTTTTGTCAACTGACATGTACACTTTTTGTTTAATGCAACTCTCATCCCTTTAATTACATGTAATTAAAGTCTGTTTCCTACAAAATTTCTATTTAACGTTCAATTCAAATTAAAGTAGTATTCCTTTAATCTAGAACTGCATTAAACTTCCATCATCACGTTGAGAATTACTGTTTGAATATACTTTGATCTGTACAACTGCAACATTCTGCAATAGTTTCTTTTCACTAAAAAGAAATAACACTCCACTATATATCACTCTAACCAGCTACTATCATCATGATCATTACATTAAAACAACCAGAAAAAAACACGGCTCCAATGTATTTTTTATTTTTTAGATGCTCCAGTTTGCAAACAGGATCGTGAAGAATTATACGGGGCGTTGAAGCAGGAGACCGTAACGTTACGATGCGAAGTCGACGCCAATCCTGCTATTGTGACCTTCCACTGGACATTCAACAACTCGGGGGACTTGACCGAAGTTCCGGCTAACAGATTCACAAACGAGGTTTCATCGTCAAGACTCAACTATACCCCAGTGTCTGACTTAGACTATGGAACATTATTGTGTTGGGGTGACAATGAAGTTGGACACCAGAAGGTGCCCTGTGTCTTCCAAGTTGTGATTGCCGGTAAGTAAACAGAGAACAAACTAGTGATTACAAATTTTCAGTTTCATTGAATTAAGAACTAGTCGAGTTATAAGATAGTGAATATATACCTACGTGTAGTTAAGGAAAATTTCATTTGGCATGTGTTCCAAATGTCAGTTAGTAAAAGTGACCGTGCTATAAAGGCACGATTTGAAAGGTGGAAAAGTAGAATCTGAAGATCCACAGTTTCATCTGCATTATTATCAAATATTAATAATGTTGCTTATCCGTAATTAGCATGCAGCATGCAGGTGTCTCATATACGTATGCAATGCATTCTTGATACTTAAAATTAGGTTTACGGTTTTGTCAAAAATGGTGGCTGCGCCGGGTATAAACAATAATCGACGACTTATTGTTAGATCAGGTTACATTATAATATTTTGAACAATATCTTGCAATTTTCTGTTTTCTGTAAAATATACCTGTTGGCACAATTGTTGCAATTTTGTCGTATTTCAATTTTCGTTCACCCAACAAAAATTGACAACTTATGAAAATGTATGTGGGAAACTTATTGCGTTTCATATTTTTTGAAATAATATTGTTCTGTTTTTGTTTATACACTATTTCCCATTCTCTACTTCAACTTTGTCTGTCATTCGAAACTCTAAAATCCCAAAGAAAATATTTTTCTCAACAACGATCAACAAACTGTTTTCATTTTCATTAGCCATTGTTTTTAAACCCGTACAACTACTACAAAAAAAATCCTTCAACTGCTGTTATTTCACTCTGATTACCAATATTTGTTGATTTTATTACTTAAATATCGAGTAAAGCTTCGCAGACGAGGATTTACGACAACATCGTTGACGGAAAGCTTCGTAAACATTAGACACTGACATCGTGACAGTACTTTGAGGTTCCCTTCTCTTATTTTTGATATATATACACACACCCACGCACACAAAATGAGAAAGAAACATAAAGGGAAAAGGAGGGAGAAGACACAAAAGTTAAATAGGATTATCTAAAATTTCGTGTTATTCTTGAAGAAAATGCAAACTTTTATTAAGCGGATTTTTTTTGGTGGCGACAACGATATCATAAAACTTGTCATTTTTTGATACGTGCAAGATTTCTGGATAGCAAAGTTTCTTTCACAAATCTGCAATCATATTGAACTCGAGCGCAAGTTCTTTTTAATATTGCAAAATAAATTATATTGAGAGAAAAAAAGAAGATTGAACTAATCTTTGAGGAAATTCAAATCAAATCTTTTAATCGAGATTCATGGTTACTTCGACTTACAAGTATTACCGTTAAAATTAGTTTGTTTACTCAAATTCCTCAAAATTTGCATTAAATAAAATTGTTTCCTTTTTTTTGTCGGTCGTGAGATTAGTGTTTAGATTCATAAAAACATCAAGTTTTTTATATTAGTATGTTATGTACACACATTTAATTGTGATCGATTAGAGCTCATTTGGTTTTGGTCTCAGTCACGCCGCTTGGTCGACACGAACGCATACTAAATACAGAGAAGGGTTCGTGGCCCTTTGGGGTGCCTTTTGCCGTCGCCTCTCCCTCTCTCTCTCTCTCTTTGTTACCTCTAATGACACTGATGGAACGACGGCTTCAATACTGTAATAGAACTATATTGGTTGCAGTCAGTCTCCTCCAACATCTATATCTATTATTGGCTTGAATTAACGCGAGAACTTGGAGGTTAAATGCATAATTGCCACAGACAACTAGAGACCACAAAAGCTCCTACTATACATTAATGCATGGTTTATGTGTGTTTGGAGAACAATAGAAATAAATGCCTTTTAAATATGAAAACAGAATTTGCCCAAAATACATACAACGCATAAACACCCACAAACATAAATATACGAACCTATTGTTAGCAGTATTTTCATTTGGAAAATTTATTGATGAAACTCCTACGGTTGTGGAGTATCGCCTCTGTGAAAAACCTAACATACACATATCATTCAAATTTCACACAGTTTGTGAATTTCTCATCAGCCATTCAGACTAAAATCAGTTTGCCACCATTTCATGATATGGCAATAGACAAATGCACTTGCGTGAGAAATTTGATAATCTTTTATTATAAAAATAATGTACGGTACCTGCTCCATAAATAACACATCTATAATATAATGACGCATCACTCTTCTGTCAGACTTTAACATTGCCCTCTGCTCTCGATTACGGTACCTTTTACTTTTATCTCTTGAGAAAACATTCATAAATGATAAACCAATTCATGGAATTTTCTGATTTTGCGAGCACCTTACGAGCACTTATTGTTAGTATAGCGTATATAATCGGTGTAATTCAAACGCAACTATACATCTTCATCTTTATCTTTACCTTTATCTTCTTCTTGCTCTTTATGGATATCGATCAAGAAATGGCAATTCAAGCGTCCTTACTCTTTAAGGATTTGCTTGCTCCGCCCAGCTAGCTTATCTGGACATTTAAATCATACCTATATCTATCCTTGTTCCTATCGTAAGTTTATATCTCTGTCCTTTACTATGTGAACTTATCTACTATTGGTCAAGTTTGTCAGCTGTAAATGGGTGAAAATGTCGATTTCGTTTGAATTGGCTTTAACTGCCAAGCAACTCCTTAGTGTGTCTATTCACATAAAGATATCTGCGGGATCAGGATCTGCGGATCCATCGGACAGATCTGATCTCCCGATGGATTCGCAGATCCTGATCTCGCAGATATTTTCCCGTGAATAGACACACTTAGAGATAAATATGAAGATGTAGAGTTGCATTTGAATTGCACGGAATATGTGTTTCTATTCAGGGAAAGAAAGCAACAATATCATATACTCCTATGTAATTCCAACAAATTATAAGATTATTAAGAAGCAGCTATTTAATTTGTAAATTTTCCCATTATATTTAAATTTATACAAAATTCAACTGATCTCGATAAAGCCAGCATTGAAGTTATTAAATGATCCTTGGGCACAGTTTAATTTACTAAAGTCTGTTGAGATAAATCGTTTAGGCGGGGAGGAAGAATCAACAAAAGCTAAACACATAAATATAAGATTACTAAAATTTCATTTACTTTCCACTTTTCCCTCTCTGCGTGTATGTGTTTATATACATTAGTGTATCAGTATCTGTCGGCCTTGAACAAAGTTATCTTTAAAACGTTTACCCCCGGTTTTATTTCGTACTTGAAGCTTGTTGTTTTCATTTATTTAAATACCATTCCCGATTTGGAAAATTTCTGTTCTCTCTACACCAATAAAGATACGGTGGAAAATAATAAATGTAATATAAACTTGAAACATAAAATTACCTTTCTCGTTCTCTTTACACTTCTTTTTTCTTATGTTGATTATAACAAGGGTGTGAAGAAGGTGAAAGTTAAATTTTCGGCAATCATGAAATTACTTCTTCCTTCTTAATGAAAGGATGGAAAATGAACAGCAATTAACATCCACCCAACATTCGTACAAGTTTTTTTTTTATTCTTTCACTTTACTCCTGTTCCCCAATTTCTTCTTGCCTTTTTCCTCTCACTTAGCCTGATTGGAAACAAGAAATATCAGGCTCGTTATCTCCAATGGTTCACAGCGGTACAGACACACATAAAAATTTTCTTTTTCAACTTTCACATTCGACGAGAAACCGTTAGATTTAAATCCTTTTGAAGTTTTTCGATTGCGTATGAAGAGAAAGAGACAAGAGTGGGAAAAGAAACGGAACTTGAGTTGAATTGAAATTTTCTCCTATTGAAACATGGATTTCAAAATATAATTGTCGAGGTGTTTGTATATTGTGCAATATAGAAAAAAAAGTCACATCATTCTCAAAAGGTGTTAGTTCGCTAATCCGGCGCATCCACCAAAATTACTATTTAAATTCTCTACAAGTTTTAAGCTCGCAAACTCAGGGATTTGCATAACTGAATTGCCCTGGATAATCCTTGATAATAATCGTCAAACTATTCATAATCTGTAATTGTAATAGTAATAATAATATGATTATTGTAACTGTCTGTATTTCAGGTCGACCGTCGCAATTACAAAATTGCAGTGTATCAAATCAAACATCTGATTCACTAATTGTAGATTGTATGGAAGGTTACGATGGAGGACTCCCGCAAAGTTTCTACATGGAAATCCTAGAACTGCCAAGTTTACGTTCTAGAATTAACGTTACTACATACAAAATACCCCCATTATTTTTTGCCGATGGTCTCGACCACCGGGCAAGTTACCGTATAATGCTGTACGCAGTCAATGCTAAAGGGAAGAGTGACCCAACAATCATTGACCATGTAACCTTCAAAGGCGTTGCTAAGCTACAAGGTAAATCCGTTTTTTTTGTTTTTTTTTTGTAATTACCATCACAGAACATAAATAATTTTGTTAAATTCCAAAATATGTTTTTCTACCGTAAATCAAAATCATTTAGAGAATTAATTGTGTTCGATAAGAAGATTATTGATTAACGACGAATCAGTACTCATATCAAAAATCTCGTTATAACTGAAACCATATAAACTTGGTGTTATAAAACTGACAAATTGTCCCATCTATTATTAGGGTGGCAACTGAGGGATTAGCTTCATAAAGGTGACAACAAATAGATATAACACATTGGTTTTTTTGATATAGTATATCAAGCCCTCTTTCGAAATACGGTGTCGCAGCTTTATCAAGGGGATTTTTAAAAAATCATCATTTTATCTCTGTATTGTCGTCAGTGTGACATCATAAATTCACTAAAAATTTTCATGCACTGTTCGTTCTGATAATAACAAAAAAAATACATCATTTGAAAATTTGTTTTGATTAAAATTATTGTGGGAAAAATTTGACTAACAACTTAAAACTGATATTTCAAAATACTGCGAAGCAAATATCGGAAACTGAATTAGTTACAGACTAGCTGCACCAAGAGTCACTTGGTCTAGCATAATAATATGTATAGATTAGCTAGATAGGTAAACATGTTCTACAAACAATGTATAATTACTGAAAGGTAGCTTGACATTTGCCAGGCAATAATACAAGAGAATTTGTAATATAAGTTCTAAACCTAGTTTATATTCAACTGATACATGTATCACATGTCATCATCATCTCAATTAAGAATGAGTTTTAACATTTATAATGTGCAAATGTTTGGCTTGTTTTCAATACGCTTGAATCACACGTCTAAACTCAAGCGAGAAAACCATCACCTAACAATTCAAAATTGGAAATTTAGCTTGAAAACGGCAAAAACCACGGAACAAAAACCCATTATTGTCCAGTTGAACAATCCCGCCAGGATTATATTAATCAACATTCATTATCAGAACAGTGAACGGCTTATACTTTAACAGCCTATTCCTCTGGCCCTTTTGCATACATACCTACCACTTTATTTCTCTTTCATTTTTACGTATCACACACTGAACACTACCGAGACTGGGCTAGTCGCGCGCGTTTTCTTCCGTTGTCGTTCTTTATTTCCATATTTTATTCAGCACTCATGTATAATTCATTTTTGTCCTTGTGTGTCGGCGACATTTTCTCTTCACTACTCTGTGTATATGTATGTGTGTAGTGTCTTCTACATGATACAAACTCTTTCTCGTTTGGCCTTTAGCACAGCAACAGTCACGTTATACTATCTCTTTACAAAATCCCCCCAGTGAAATCTGCACTCTTCTACAAGTCCTGACAAAAGTCTTTTGCTAACTATCAAGGGCTGGTTTTATCAGAACTTGTTTGTTGCGGTCGAGAAGCACTATAATGTACCATAAACTCGTATCGAGGAATGTCCTGCTGGACAAATTCATGGATCACGATTATTCAGATTAGGATGAATTGTACGAAAACAAAATATTGCAATAAAATCGCAATCCAATGGTCACAGATTTTACTAGTTTTGATAGCTTTTATCGGGTTTTTCGAATTTATTCTTATTCATTTTAAATATTAGATTTTTGCTTTAAAAATATCAAGGATCTCAATGAAATTGAGAGAAATTTGGAGAACATTTCTAAACAAATGTTGTCCCTTTTTAGATTCTTAACATATCATGATAAGATGTATTTAGGTATACCTACTTACCTATATACTTACTGTTAGATAAATGATTCACATCATTTTTGTGCTTATATATAGATGCCATAAATTCGTAATTCTCTATAGAACAATTCTATATATAAAGTTCGTACATTTGATTTATTATAAAACACTTCCGGCTATATACAATTTCATTTATTTACCATTTCTAGATATTTGCTTTTGGTTCGAAAACTACTTAAAGTTAACATATACATATACATATCTATAGATTTGAATACAAAACTTTACACTAATAGATATCAACTTTTGAAATTATCTTTTTCTATCATAGGTCCTACAGCTAGTATGCCGGTTAGTCCACTCATAATGGGTTTACTGGGTACTGCTGCTGTGTTAGCAACGGGAGTTTGCTTAGTATTAGCAGCTTTATGTCGTCGTCATTATACAAGACCATGTCATAGACCAGATGGTGGTACTAAACATGTACCAATGGAAGCTGTTATTGCTGCTGATGATTTAATTGTTGATGGTTCTGTTACTGGTGTACGAACACCAGCTACACCTGATGCTGCACTAACAGCCGATGCTGTAAGAAATGGTTCCTCTGTTGAAGCTACTGATCCTGACATAATTCGAAATCAATATGGTAAAATTACTTGATTATTACTTATTGTTATAGTTTAAATGAAATTATTGTAAATTGTTTATATAGAACGTAGACCAACCCTCGGATTCATGAAAATCTACGAACCACCTGGATCGAAACAACAACAACAGCAACAACAACATGACGAAGATGACGTTGAAGAAGAGGGTGAAGAATACGATTTCAGACATGTTGCCAAAGAAACTCACATCCCTAATCAAATTGTGAGTTGTGTAATTTTAAAATAAAAAAAATATATATAATACAGAAAAACAACGAATAACAAGCGACTTATTATATTTCTTTGTATGTATATAATTTGTAGATATATAGGAGTCTGCAGAGGCCCGTTAGGAGTCCAGCTGCTCCAATTCCAGGCACACAGACCCTTACGCACAAATACCGAAGTCCCGAAGTTGTCACCACTTCCAATCGGATACAAGAGAGCTGCATATAAATGTAATTGTTTTTATCATGTATTATATTTAATGTATTTAAAAATAAAAGTAAAATGGACTCAATGTCGGAAAATTATATGGAACTTTTTCGATACAGATTCACCACACCCCGATTTACCTTACGGAACGATGTTTAATAAAGTCTTCATTCATTTCACAACTAATTACCGTTAACAGTATCACTCGTGAAATATTATACAATATAAACAAAATTAGAATTTCAGTCATTAGTTGAAATTCAGCTGAAATATTTAGATTAGAGCTCTAATAATACTACAAAGTTGTTTCATTCGGTTTCATCCTTTTGACCAGAGATAGAAACTAGCAAATTAACTTTAATATAAATTCAAGTTTAAACTATACCGTATCGGGAGTACGGAGTACGATTTAAATAAATTCAACTAGTTTTCGGTAAAAGGAGAAGCAATTTGCCGATTAATTTTCGGCATTTTCACCAAAAGAAATTACCGAGTTCCGTTTTAAAATTTTCGAATCAGTTTTAATGTTACTTCAATCAACACATTTACGACATTGCTGTTTCTAGCTATTACTACATTCCTGTTCCATATATTATTTCGCGAATATTTATTTTTATAATTCCAAGAGGTAATATTTCAAAAATTTTGTATGCCGTAGATGTTACTGTCGTGCATATAACAATTTCATTTGCCCAGAAGAAAACCAGAGGGAAAAGGTATGCTCCACAATAAGTACCTACATGAAATTTTTACCCCTATATCAGTGGTAGTATTTCGTGCAAATGTGCAATATGTAGTTGTTGTACAATTTTTGCATATTGCAGTCACATCAGTTTTCTAATATAAAATATTTTATTCCTGATTTTCAACGTGAAAATTTTATAAATTATGGTAAATGCTTTTTTGTGTAATCTTTTCTGAAAAGGAATCCTCAAGGACGGATGTTCTTAATGTCGATTATTGGATACCCCTTTTTCCCTATATTATGTATGAGGGTCCTTTCATAAAACACCTTTTGCATAGAACGTATCCTTATACCTACCCACCACTACTGCCGCCACCACCACCAACCACCACCGCCACCACCACCACCACGATCATTCTACGCATCCATATTGCTTGTAATGTTGCTATGGATAAGGTGGACTCTCCAGGGCCGAATATACAAGAGATACTTTGTGTTTTTATGTTATCATTTCATCGCACACTGTTACGGTTTCGTTGTTTTACGGCATTACTTTTACGCATGAATACAGGACAGTCATTGCTAGAGTTTGTCTTTGCTCAGGTTATTTTTTTGACTATTTCTCTGGTATTGATCAAAATATAAAAATATATAAAACCACTTTATAACAATGTTCATGTAAAAATTGTGAAACTATTTTTATGTAAAAGTCTTAAGACGAGTGGAAGAAAAACTTTGGAAAAGGAATTTAATCTTTTCGATCCATACTTTCAAGATAAAGCTTTGTACGGAATTTATTGCAACAACAAACTTAATTATAAACAAGTTTGCAAGAGAGCGCAGACATTACCATCAAACCACCCTTATATTTTCAATACAAACAGATACAACGAGTTTTTTCCCCTTTTGATAAAAGGGATTGATATAATGAATCAAGTTAAGTAAATTGCTTAAGTTCTGAGACAGTTTAAACTAGCCCAAAGCTAGAAAGTTTCTAATCAATGATTCTTAATTGCGCTTCAAGCTTAAATTTAACCCGTGATTTTTCCCTCATTTTGTTAACTTCAAATAGGACATCAAGTATCGATTAGGCTTTGATCTTTAGATAAAAGTGTTTAGTAAAGTAAACTAAACTGAAAAAAAAATGTATTGTAAATCATAAAATTGAAAAGCTTAAGAACAGGTGAATATTTTCAATTTGGAAAAACTTAAAACATGTCAAGTTTCAGTATGGTGGGAAAAATTTTTGTACGTATACAAGAGATAAAGAAAAAGTATACAACAAGAATTTATTTATGACAACCTAGGGAACGATTATATAGCACGAAAATTTCCTCTCTCTTTTGTGTTCGTTGATATTTTTCGATTAAAAAATGCGTTTATTTTCTCCGCTTAAACAAATTTCTCTTTTTTGTTGATTCATTCTCCGTTTTTCTTCTTGTAGATATAGGTAGATATATACATGGAAATGCATATAATGTTTTCCAAGGGCGGCTCTAAGTTTTCCGCGTCCTCAGGCAAACAGCGTGCCGCTTGCGCTAAGTTAAGGGAGCACACAACACATCCGCAAAAATGCAAAAATGTTCTTCACACAA
Organism: Iselma pallidipennis; assembly: GCA_037464855.1. Lineage (NCBI taxonomy): Eukaryota > Metazoa > Arthropoda > Insecta > Coleoptera > Meloidae > Iselma > Iselma pallidipennis. The sequence continues at coordinate 1,795 of JAZBHA010001483.1, read as the reverse complement.
GTGCGCCTACTAGGCACAGTAGAGAACATAATTCCTAATCGTCTTCATGCTGGTGCAAATACTTGCTTTGCTGATGTCTAAGCCCTAAAAGTTATTGCTGATATTTTGCATTGCATATTTGCCGTTTTATTAATAAACATTTGTGAAATAGGTGATGTATCCTTATAAAATGACATTATCAACGACTGTTGTCTCTCTTCTAAAATCTGTTTCCTTCTTGTGACGAAACAGGTCAAAGGGAGAAGTTTAAAGCTATATGAAGCTATAATAACTACCATAACCATCGGCAATAACTAAGAAACTATAAATAGAAGCTGAGATATACAGCTTAAGATTAATTTCAAGATGAATATTTATTTACCTCGCTAGGATTAACTGACACACGCAAACACACATATACATATAATACATACTTGCACATAATAAGAACAAACAGAAGAGAAGGATTTTCCGCCACGCTTCCTCAGTATTTATAACATACATTCGAGATTTTATTAAAGAATACTAAAGCTACAGGGAATTTGGATTAAATTATATGTATTTTTAATATAAAATAATCCACAAGGGTGATGAAAAAATCACAGTAAAGTCCTAAAAATAAACAGAAAAAATGGATTTCCATTTATAAATCGAGAGTATACGAAATCTGCGGTACAGCATCATCAAAAATGAGGAGAAAAAACAGCACAACAACAAAAATAATCCCCTTTCATCCACCCCTGAAGCTTGAAATCGTTTACTTGATGATTGGATTGTGGAAAAATCTGCTCGACACAAAATGTAAATTACGTACAATTGTTACAGAAGATTTATCGTATTCCAACCATCATACTGTATCAAAAATTGACAATAGAATTCATCACTACTAGTTTTATATAATTTTTTTATAATTTGTTCAATCGATCCATTTATATTTTAATACATCAATATCAATATTTAAAAATTCAAACAATAACTTTCTTTTTCAAATAAAATATTGATGCAAAAATTGAAAATATGCAATTGGAAAACTATTCAATTTAGAAAAATGCCAATTTCAATTCATTCTGATATTTTCAATGGACAAAGTCAATAGAATTGGAATTTAAATTCATTTTAACTACCCTATTTACCAAAACCATTACACATAAACACACACACACACACACAATACAAAAATAAAAATCTCTACTGCTTCTGAATTCAAATTAATCCGTACGAATTTAATTCTATGTAGTATTCGCAGAAATAACTGAAACGAATACAAAGAATCAACGGAAAGTCTAACCCTTATTCACCCTCTGGTTTGGACTTATTTATCTGTGTATAGGGTGAAATAAGAAAAAGCAAACAACAATGACACAGAACGGAAGAAAAAAGCAACTTATTAAGACGCTACGTTTCTTTTTTTCACTTCTTACATTTAGCTGTCCCTTTACTAGGACTACTTTTGTACACGCAAATTTCAGACTCGTTGTCAGAAAATGCTAAATAAACAAATTGCCGTCTATTTATCGATAGATTTTCGCTTAAAACGTATTCATCTCGTTTTTACTAACAGTAAAATTGGACTTATTTGGTGTGGAAAAGTGTAATCAAATTCAATTTTAGGGTTGAACTGACGATGCCAAAAGGTGACACCGATAATCTCTAGTTCTGTTAACACTAAGACGTCGTTGAATATTTACTTTGCATGTTAGTAGGGGTTGTGTGGTGTTGGTTGTATTTGAAAGAGCTTTCATGGCAAGTTGGAGAGATATATCTACTTTCACTTGACAATTTTGTCCGAAAATTGGATATTAAAATTGTCCTCAAT
>JAZBHA010001482.1:0-11571 GCA_037464855.1 Iselma pallidipennis | reverse complement strand
AATGGACAATTGTTTGCTTTCATTCTGGTCCTAGTTAAGTACGGCCCTGGACCAAAAGCAGACAAATTCTCAAGCCTGGACAGTTTTACTACCATCTGATTATTAAATTTATTTTGGCTGAACTATACATGTCCCGGTGAAACGATCTAGTGTCCCAAATAAGCGAAGAAAAATGGTTTAGATTTGCTTTTTGTTTTTTAGATTTTGTCGCAAATGAACGGTTGCCGGAAATGAACGATGCCCCAAATAAGCGGATTACACTGGCTTAGTAAAAGGGGCCCAAAGTGAATTGATGCAGGGGGCCCTAAATCTGGAGGCCATTAATTTAATTATGAATATAAAGATAGACATTAAAAAAATTACGGAATTTCTTCTCAATAGAGGATGATTTTTATTTTTAATGCTACGAGGATTACATAATCGGAAGTAATTATTAGAAAGTTTGGGAAACTTCTCCGTATTCGTATAGCAATTTCAAAAAAAAAAACGGTGTTTTTATTGTCCTGAAATATTTTATCTTTAATTTTTCTCATTTTTCGTGTCCCGATTATTTTCTTCAACTTAACACTCTCACTTGGAAATGTTATTACTACCGACAGAAAGTGAAATTTTATTTCCGGTATTCGATAATTTCTAATGACGACATTCGAATTATTATTGAAAAGAACTCTAATATAGACGAATCAATTTCTCCTTGATTTTCCAGTTTTATTATTCTGAATAATCTCGCCGTATTGTTTGTCTAATTAAAATAATTTGATAACTAGAAAAATAAGCTATTGTTATGGGTTTTTTCTTTATTTTTTGTATTTTTCTTAACTGGAAGTATTTAATTTGACGAGGATTTTCTGATAAAATTAATTGTTTTTATGTAGTTAAGTAGTAGAATATGTCCCTGCCACGTGTACCGTTTTATGGTACATGCTAAAATGCATTTGTACGCCAAGCTCAATTTTTTAAATTGCGGGGAACGTGATAAGGATTTTTCTCTCTTAACTTCGTCCCTCTCTCTCTATGTAAATAAAGAGGATACTATCCTTTGTCTCTTTTTTAGCAAGAGAAGTGAAATATCCCACCGTGTATCCGTACTCTAATGCTGATTTCAAGGATCAGTGTCGTGTCGTCCAAAATTCAAATCTTAATCGGACGACTGGAATTTGTGGCTTCTGATTGGTTGTCGAAATTTGGACGACACAACAGGGAGCGTTGAAGGGTGCGGATAGACGAGCTTTTCACTTTCTCGCTCTAAAAACAGAGAGGAAACTACCTTTGTTTCGTTTTTACTACAGTTAGGAGAGACAAATCTCCCCATCTATCTACACCAGTGGTTCTCAACCTTTTTTTCATCACGGCACACTTTTGATAATTAAAAAATTTGGCGTCACACTAACAGTAAGATAAATTTAACAGAATTGCATGAGAACAGTTACACTATGCATACGAACATACAAAATAATTTTTATTGTATGGATTCGTAAAATTTGGCGGCACACTTCAAGAATTTCGCGGCACACTAAAGTGCCGCGGCACAGTGGTTGAGAATCACTGATCTACACTCTGCACCCTAACAGTCATCTATCCGATTTGATAACAGTTTTTTTTTTGTTTTGTTTGGAACCGTAGGTTTTAAGTGAAGGATGGGCAGCACCATTGAAAGGTTTCATGCGTGAAGAACAATACCTTCAAACATTACACTTCAATTGTTTATATACAGAATCGGGTGTAATTAATCAAAGTATACCAATTGTTTTACCACTATCAACGATTGATAAGGAACGTTTAGATGGTGTATCAGCTATATCATTATACCATAACGGTGTCTGTTATGCAATAATGCGTAAACCGGAATTCTATTATCACCGTAAAGAGGAACGTTGTGCTCGTCAATATGGTATAACAAATAAAGACCATCCATATATACGTATGATCTATGAAAGTGGTGATTGGTTAGTTGGTGGTGAATTGGAAGTATTGAAACGGATACAATGGGGTGATGAATTAGACCATTATCGTTTAACACCAAACGAATTGAGACGTAAATTTAAATTAATGGGTGCTGATTGTGTATTTGCTTTTCAATTACGTAATCCTATCCATAATGGACATGCATTATTAATGACTGATACAAGACAACAATTACGTGATCGTGGTTATAAAAAACCGGTACTATTATTACATCCATTAGGTGGTTGGACAAAAGATGATGATGTACCATTACATACTAGAATCGTACAACATCAAGCTGTCCTAGATGATGGTCTATTAGATCGTTTCCATACAGTGTTAGCAATATTTCCATCACCAATGTTATATGCTGGACCAACTGAAGTACAATGGCATGCTAAAGCACGTATGAATGCTGGTGCTAATTTTTATATAGTTGGACGTGATCCAGCCGGTATACCACATCCATTAGGTAAAGATGGTTCACCAGATGGTAATCTATATGATGTTACACATGGTTCAAGAGTATTAAAAATGGCACCTGGTTTGAATCAATTAGAAATTATACCATTTAGAATTGCTGCATATGATAAACGTAATAAAAAAATGGATTTCTTTGATCCAACACGTCAAATGGATTTTGAATTTATTTCGGGTACAAAAATGAGAACATTAGCTAAGAATGGTGATCATCCACCGGATGGTTTTATGGCACCAAAAGCATGGCAAGTCCTATCTGGTTATTATCAATCTTTGATTAAAGATAAATATTAAGCATTTATTATTATTCCCATTCCATATACACCTATATTACAGTGCAATCTATAAAATTTATGACTTTGAATGACGTAAGAAACGTATGTCTACACTTTATCGTTTGTTACTAATCTGTCATATTAAGTTTGGTTAATGTTAATGACATGTATGTCTAAAAATCTGTATAGATGGCGTTACTGCAGTAAGTAGTTGAACTATCACGCACGCTAAGACATACGTTTGTCATGACATTTTATAGACCGCACTGTATTTATTCTAGTATTATTGAACATATTTATATGATTAGTTGAAATTTTAACGCTTTACATTATAGTTTTATTTTACTAACAAAATATATTGTATGTCTCGTCAAAATTTGTAGATCTTCAATGTAGAAACTGCCGGTTTTAGCTCAATTTTTGTTGTTATGTTTGAAATATATATTCTATCTAGTTTCTTAATATTTTTACTTATATAAGAGTAATACAAAAAAAAATGTGTATATAAATAAATAAAATTACGGTAGATTTCCCAGTCTTTTATAATCAATCTTCTCCAATTGTACTAACGGTCTTAATTGTTCAGCAAATATTCTCATATCTTCAGCAATAGCATCCTGTCCAGATGGTGCCAATACCGATAATTCAACTAAATAACTCTGTGATATCGGTTCAACACCTTCACCAGGTTTATTCGTCATATTACCCATTTTAAAGATCTTCGATACAGTTATCTTCATACGTCCTTTACGAAACATATAACCACGTGCTATATATTCGAAATCAACACGACATCCCAATTCCGTTAGAAATTCAACAATTGTTGAACTACATGCCATATCAATACTAGAACGTACAACTGTTGGACGATTCTTATCACCTAATTCTTGTTGTCCAATATAACGTAATTGCCATGGTGCATCCGGTATGTCTAGGGCACGACGTACACGTAATGGTAATACCATTGGTGTACCAGTATTGGCAGCACGTAATGTAAAACATAATTCATGATCATGGAATGATTCTGGACCAGTATCGACGTTATCACACAGACCACGTAAACGATGCAATAATACTTCAACATACTGATCTAATACTGAACCTTGTAATAGATATTCTTGATTTGGAATTATGTTGGATTTTAAGGCGGCACTCAGGGAATCCATTGCAGTCCCGGGGGAAGTCATTTTTTACACAAAATTATTGTTGACAACCGCTTATCAAATCAAAATTGACAATTGACATAACCTCAATATTTTCTTGACATTTCTAGCACACGTCTAATTGTAGCCCATATGAGTATTCATAGTATAAAATCACAAAAATCGATATTAAATCAATTTTTTTCGTTACAAAATCACTGTTTAATTTCAATTTTATGCAGAATTTGTTAAAAATAAAAATATTATTAGTGTTTTAATTATTTACGAGTGCGTTCTATAATTAGTCAAGCCCCCCTTCATCCCTCTGACGCCGTCAAACTGTCAACAGCCGGACAACTGTCAATGTTGTTGAACTAATTTTTGGTGGTTAGCAATTTTTCTATAATTCTGATAAGAAAACTTACCATGGAGCCTGGTAATGATAACGAGAAACAACCATTGTTAGCATCAGAACCACCACCAAGCTATAATGGGGATGCTGGAGGTAATGATTTTTTTTTTTTGGTATTTGTTGTTTTATTTTTATTGTATTGTTGGCGGGATGAGTCATTATTATTATGTTATTGTTGTTGATAACAAGTAAAGATTGTTGTAATTATTTAATTGATTGTTTTTGGTTTTTTAATTAGTTGGTGGACAAGCAACAGTATCCCCAATTGGACCGGACGAATTGCCACCACCATTCTATCAGGTAGCTGAAAGTGGTGGTGTACCAATGGTAACATGTCGAGTTTGTCAGGCAATGGTTGATATATCTGGCAAACGGGATCAACATGTTGTTAAGTGTGGACAATGCAATGAAGCTACGGTAACAGTTTTTTCTATGATTCATTACAAAAGTCAAAGAACGACTATACATATGTATTTAATGTTTTGTTTATAATGTTTGTTGTAATCAATGTTGATTTGACCTTATCAGTTGGGTCATTTCTGATTCTATTTCTAGTTAGAATCCTTAGTAATATCAATGGTAATATGTTAGGATATTTTTTAATGTGTTATAGCCGATACGAAACGCTCCACCTGGAAAGAAATATGTACGTTGTCCGTGTAATTGTTTATTAATTTGTAAGAGTTCATCACAAAGGATCGCCTGTCCACGACCAAATTGTAAACGAATCATTAATTTAGCACCAAGTCCTGTTACACCACCTGTACCATCAATGCCGGGCATGTGTCGAGTGACTTGTGGACATTGCCACGATACGTTTTTGGTAAAATTTTAAAACATTTACGAACAAATAGAAATTGTAATAATTTACTTGTTTTTTAGTTTAATACGTTGAATAATGCATTGGCTCGTTGCCCTCATTGTCGTAAAGTATCATCAGTCGGTCCGGATTATGCAAGAGGACGTGGTAATATATTTTTTATATTAGCATTAATATTTTTATGTATTGGTATAGGAACAACTGTTGGTACTTATCTATATGCTAGATCACATAATGGTATATATGTTTTATATGTTGGGGCATTTATTTTAGCAATTGTTATGCTTCTACGTAGTATGTATTATTGTTTTATGAAGATTAGCATTATAGAAGGACCGATGTAAAATGTTTTTTTGGATGATTTCCCTTCAAGAAGAGAAAAGATTTGTAAATATAGGAAGTATGCATGTTTTAATAATCAATAATAATTAGATAATTAATTATATTTAATTGTAAAATGGCTTTTTCAATTTATAATCTAAAAAATATAATAATTAAAAAAAGTGCTTTATAATAATTATTATAATCTTGTATTGTATAATTAATTAATTAATTAATTAATTAATCAATTTATTTTCTGTATATTATTGTGCAGTAATTGATTCGTGCATACTTCTTCAATAATCGGGATTTAATTTGATGTATCTAGAACTCCTCTAGTGATACTAAAGATTTTATTATTTTTCATTTTCATATAGAATAGTAGGTGAGAAATTGGAAAAAATTCAATAATTATATTATATACATACCTATATATTTATAAACTTAAGTAATAATCGTATCAAAATATCAGCTTTTGCAATTCAATACAAAACATTTTTTTTGTGTAAAAAATCTTTAAAAATTCTTTGTTTTTTTTGTGTATTATTATGATTTCTACTATTATTATTATTATTATTATTATTATTGAAAGGAAAAAGAAAAACATTCCGATGGAGATGGTCATTGGTTTTCTTTAATAGTCAAATTGTATTGTGTATATAACGATAGATACATAACTATATAGTTATATAGAATATTGGTTGTATTATTATTATTATTATTATTATTATTTTTAATTCATTAATTAAATCTAATTGAATCTTATAAACGTTTTCTCCAAGACAGACTGTATGATGAGTAAAGGCGAGTGATATAAAATTAAATATTTTTAAATGAAAATTTTTGTAGTTTTTTTTCTCCGCCGCCAAAATCATATCATTTACCTATTATTTTCTTGAATCGATCTGTTTTGTTGACACAATTCCATCAATTTCGTCTCAAATTACTGTGACTCTTTGTTGTTGTTGTTGTTGTTGTTGTGGGTGTAGTAGTCTTTATTGTTTCTAATCGGTCGCATTTTAATAATTGCTCTTGCAAAACATCAATTGATAAATTTTTCTTGTTGGCTAAATCTTCGAGAAAATCATTAAAATCTAGAAAATTCATTGATGCAACTCTGTAATAAATTGTACAGTACGTCATCTCATTGATAGTGCTTTTTTTGATAAAGTGAGGTATTTCCAACCCCATCTGCTTGGAAAAAGGTGACATCATTTAGATTGCTAGACTAACAATAAGCGGAGCCACACATTACTCAATTTATCGAACGATAAATCGAGCAACTCAGGTTGTTGAATCCAAAATTGAACCATGTGTGTGCAAGTTGTTCGATAAATTGTACGATAAACTGAATCGAGAAATTGTATGGCCGTGAAATACAATCTATCGAACTGCAGGTTGGATGAAGATCAAGTTGTAATGTACATTTGAGTGCATATAAAAAAGGGCGCTTTTTATGGGTCTGTGTAAATCGGGCTGCTGTCACAGGACAAATTAAACTTTACAAACCAGAATCTGGCGAAGCTGATAGGAAAGATCTGTCCACCTTTCTACTCTAAAGAGAAAAAAAGCCTTATTCACACGAACGACATTTCCCCGCGGACTCTCACAGCAGACTAGGGACCAAATCGAAACGGTTAATCGAACGACCGGAACGACCCGATTGTGACGTATGTGCTAAAATCTCCTCACGATAAATTGATTCAATTTCCTGTACAATCAGTTGTTCAATTTATCGTTGGATAAATCGAATAATGTGTGGCTCGCTTTACTCCTAACAATAAGATTAATTTTGAGTTGCCAATCAAACTTATTGTAGCTATTTCAAAACTAATTTCTCTACGAATACTTTATAAAAGGAGCATTACGCCGTAATCACAAGTGGGACAGAATTGCTTATCTTTGAGGAATACAGTTCGACTTGTATTGAGAACTTTGTATAATGAACAGACTATAGAATTCACCAACGCTGGCTCAAAGGAACTGGGCGGTGATGACCCTAGGAGGATGCACAATGAGCCTGTTGAGGCCTGAGTGCGGAGGAGCGTGCAGGTCCAACCTCCTTCTCAATCCAGATCCAAATCCAGAGTTCACCAAGGATTGTCCAAATATTGATCTATTCAATGTGGTGACACCTTTAGTGTTGTGGCTCTGGGACACCCCTCACAATCAGTAAAAAAAGTGGCGCCATACTCTATCAAGCTCTGTTCTTACGGTGGATTCTGAAGCGTGGCTTGTATAGCTTTAGCAGTGGCGTAACTGCCTCACGGCACGGAGGCGCTTACTTCCGGGCCCATGCATATATGGGGCCCATTGGCCCAACTCGACTTGCGAAGAGCAATAAAAGAGATTTTAGATTACACATAAACCTGCATATATTCGTATAATTTCTGCTCCGGGCTTCAAATCTGAAGTTACACCACTGGGCTTTAGCCAATTAGAATTCAGGATTTTTCAAAATTTTGAAATATTCTGAATTCTGGTACATTTTTCCAAGCCAGTGGGAATGGAAATGCCTTGTATAGAAGTGAACTAGTGCTAAAATGCCGGATTTCTACACGTGAACCTCTCTAAACTGACCGGAATTGAATTACAAATGATCGATTTATACAAATTGCACTTACTTGAATTTGTTAAAACATAAACCAACATCAGTTATTGTAATTCTTTTACCAATAATTTTCGTCTGTTTTAACCATCTAATAATCTGAATTAAATTAATCATTTTACCATCCGAATTTTTTGCATTGAATTTTGCATAATTAATGAACTGTTGTTCTAAACTACTTAATAATTTACTCATAGGTATTTCATTTTCAATTCACTTCTCTTTTTTTTTTCTTTTAACACATCCACCACATCAATCAAATTTATTATTTGTTTATCGAATTTGTCACTTGACGACAGGTCGATAAAAAGAAAACCTTCGAAAATCGAAAATATCCATTCAAGGATGCACGATGAAATTTTAATTTCAATTTCATACATTTTTAATCAAGTCTTGTATCCCAATCATAGCATGTCCTCCAAATTTCTCAACTATTTTCCCCCAACTATATATAAAATTTTTTCGATACATTATTGTAGATTTACAGTAGAACTCCTGTAATCCGGTAGTATCACGACTAATAGTATGTATACATATGAAATAATGGTCGCAATTTAGGAAGGCTGAACAGCCAAACAACTCCAGTAGTCCAATCTATTGTCGATTTGCCTAATTTTTGAAAAAGGCAGTAGCGGATTTATAATGAAAGTAATGCAGCTCTAGCACCCTCAGCAATAAAGGGACCCCTGAAGCTTTTTCAACGTCCGTCACCAACGGATCTCCTAAAATACATAGGTAAGCTTTAGGGTCCATCAAAAACATGAGTTGCAAAGGCTCAAATTGACTCAACAAATAGAGGGATTCATGTTTCTAGCTACAGTAGCGGCGTGAAATAGGTACTAACAAAAATATCGGAGCACGTCACTGTCTTCTGTATGTTCTGTGGGCACGAACCCCCAATTTCATTATAAATCCATTGTGCACTCCTGCTCAAGCTTCTTCTTGACTGGGACTGGTATTACATATAGATTAAATGGTGACGGAATAAAGGAGTTCTACTGTATCTTTTAAATCGACTATATAGTTAGAACTTTCGCGACATCACAAGTCGTCAATTTTTCTTCTAAATTATCAATATTTTTACGATTAGCCAAAAATCATTCCGAAATTTCAATAATAAGGACAGAAAATCTACAAAGACGATTGAAAATTTGCGCCTGTTGCAACCATTTATCAATTTATGTTAAAATAATGGTCTGACCATCCAAATTAGTTCCATCAAATAAAAAATTAAAATAGTGTTTCTCTAGATTGAGTTTAGTTCCATTTCTAACGCAATTGATAATTTTAATTCAATTTCATTTTGGAAAATTCATCGACAATTTCATCTAAACAGACGCATTTTTTTTATTTACAGTTTTTCATGTTGTACAGAAAAAAAACTCTATTTCCAGCCGAATTGTGTAATATTTGTTATTTCATTTACAGAGTGTACCCAGTAGTCCGATAGAGAATTAACTGCGAGATTATTACAACAACGTTCCTGCAATATGATTCTAGCCGACAGTATAAGAACAGACGCCATTCGATCAGCGTCGTTTTACAAGCAAATTGACCAAAACTTGAATTTTCTCTAATTTATAATCGAAACAACAGGTGATTTTAATCGATATTTATTTGTAAATCGGTAAGTTAACTGTTTATAAGAAATCCATCAATACCTATTTATAAGCCATTCTATTATTTTGTAAATATTTGAATGAATACTGGGGTGGCAGGTACACGCGATATTTCATTCAATAAAATTTCAAAAACTTCAATTTCTATAAATCGATTTTTGTTAATCCATAGAAATAGAGGGAAAATTGTAAAAAAATTAGCCAATTTTTTTGGTGGATTTTCATGTAAATTACAAGGGTATTTGTACGTTGATTTATGAATTTTGTCTTTAAAAATGCTGGAAATTTATCTCCTGGGTTTTTCTTTGTGTGTAGGTCCCTTATTCTATATATACCTATATACATATATAGGTTGAATCGATTTTCCTTATGCGCATGGAATCCTGACTAGCCCTTCGCCAAGGGTGAGAATTTCGGTTGGTATAGGCTCGGTTTGTTGTTTCACTTTTAGGGATAAATTTAGAAATGACATCACATTACATCATGCATGGAGGAAAAGTGATAGTTGCATTTAGCGCCAATTTTTTTTTTTTGGGAAATTTTCCCAGTTACTAAACAAGAAAGTAAACAATCATTTTTTTAACTATTATATAGTGTTATCATTGTGGAGTTGATTATATAAAATTCCTCTATTATCATCTACCTAATCAAAAAATTATAAACAAGGTCGAAAATTTTAGTGTGGATCTTGATCAATTCTAAATTATCTAGAAGCGAATAGTGAATTCTCTAAAGTCCCTATATTGATAATTTTAGATTCTTGTAAGTATGATGTTTTCGTTATTTTTGAAACGAAATAGATGCACGTTAGAATATTTTTAGAATTTTTGGTGGATAAACTGTAATTTCAAATACTTCAATACTTTCCGCTTCGTTATTATTGTGTTTTTTTTTGTGCGTACAATAAGAGGTACCTGTTTATCAACTAAATTTTCTGGCATTGGAAAGTGATAGCTATATATTACGTTAATGAAACGGTGACATCATTCAAAAAGAGTGTTCATTTTTATTTATATTTACTTACTTGAATCGCAAACAAAAATTGTTAAATTTCTAATCAGAATCAAGAATTACAAAAGATTCAAATCATCATTTTTCAATTAATTGTCAAGATCCAAGAAATCTCTTTGAATTACAATAAAAATTGTTGTGTTTCATTATTATTTCATAACTTTTCCGGAAAAACGAAGCATTTTTATGTACGTTTTACAGGGTGTTTCGAAAATTTTTCGAATTTCCATAGCCAACTTTGTTATTTTGCAACGGAAACGCACAGTATAGTAGGCTATGAAATGTTTTGTTTCTTCCCGCCTTTTTTAGGGGACCGTATGTTTTTTCGGGTGAAGAAAATCAAGTCGACTTATTTTTAACTATTAGATTTTGTTTATTTATTTCCATAGCCATCTACGAAATTAAATCAATTATAAATTTCGAAAACCGTTAGGGTGCGTTAACACTTGTTCTCTCATACAGTAGGTTTTTCTCTTTTTGATAGAATGAGAAAAACGAGAGGGAAAAATCTCCTCATGTCTCATTTTATATGACACGCCTATCATTGATTTTTTTAAGTTAATCCCTTAATGTATTTCTTATCATTTAATGATAAATTAGGACACCCTGTAGAATAATTACTTTTCCCGGTGTCTATCTACTAGATAAGTAAACCTATTTTAATTAAAGCTTCGTTTTTTTTTACTAACTAGTAAATGGTAACTGTTTTATTATTCTTTTCATTTTTGATTACTTTATTTCGGTTTTCCTATGCGAATTTCAGAAAGAAGGAAAAATTAAATAATTCTTCTCTGTTTTGATTTATTTACTTTGTCGGTTTTGGTTTTTAAAGAGCGCTAACGACATTCCGTTCTCTAGCCGTATTTAATAATCCCACCAAAAACATCTATGTAAAAAAAGGCCAAGCCCTCCAGTGCGGAACTTCTTGAATTAGTCAGC
>JAZBHA010001480.1:5706-20347 GCA_037464855.1 Iselma pallidipennis | reverse complement strand
AATTTATTAGTTATGTACGATTTTTCAACTAATTGTTGGTCACAACTAGTTTCCGAAACAGCTGTTACCAAATTTTTTTAATTTTATTTTATCAATGAACATATTGTTGTGGAGACTCGACTTGGAGTTTTTTATTTAATTTTTTGGTTTTTAATTACTAATCTCCACATATGAGCGATGGAAAATTTCTGTTTAAATTTAAAATATAAACCTATTAAAAATAAAACCGCTTTACGAAAATAATTTTTCACTAGTGCAGCACCCCTACTCAAAATACCCACCGGCCGCCACTGCTTACAGTATAAACTAAGTCACGTCGTCTTCAATCTGTTTGTTTACCAAATTGTCTTCAATTGATGTTCGTTGCAGGCAAAACCATGATGCATGATGCAGAACCTCTTCTATATAAATTTAAATCATTGACTGCCAATTAGGAAGAAACGAGCCGACAACCGAACGTCTGTACGTTTTGTAGATGAAGTCCGAATGAAAAATGAAAAATAAAGTCTCACTCTGAAATAGCGAGGGTCTTTTGATGTTGTTCGTCGTCGTCGTCGACGGCGGCATTGCACAGAAACGGTTTGCATTTGCGGTCATCTGCGAAATCGAATTTCTACATTTAAAGTTCAATTTCAATTGACCTAAATTCGTTCAATTTAAAAATTCTATTTTAAATTTTCTTTTCTCAGTCTATAGAGTAATTTGTATACATTTCTGGTTCATAAAATTTAATAGATAGGTACCTACTTGCCATAGAAGACCCTTAACAAATTAATTCATTGTTGATATAGACATTGTTCCTAGCAATCAAGTATAATTTGAATACCGCACATGAGTTAACAGTCTAACAACATACTGACAAATTAGTTGGCTTTTAAAATAATAGCTTATTTATAGTTGTAGTTGATTCAACCGATCAATTTAATCGGAATAAAGTCCTTCAAGTCCTATCTATAGTTTAATCATAAACTGGAACTTCTTCCTAGCTCTCCGTCAACAGATCCTTCTCGAGCAGTTTTCGATTAGTTGTGGATTTGTTCATTTTTCCCTTGACCGTTTCTCGAATTGTGTCCTTTTTTCTGGTTCAACTTCTCATCCAACAAGCACTAAAACAAAACTAACAATCCATTATAATTAGAACTATTACCCAAAACAAGTTTTAGATTAAAATTATACCCAAGGTGTGAAAAATGAATCACCATTTTAAAGAAACTTAGTTTTTGAATTAGAAAATTAAGAAATTCTGGTCTTTTTCCGGCGATTTTATATAAAAATGTTTAAAGTGCAGCGGCGCATGGAAGAAGGATAAGCGGTCAGCCACTGTATGAATGTTAAAAACCATCAGACAGTTTCTATGTCCTATACATATACATGTATGTATGCAAGCCGGAAATACTGTCTAATCTTCTTAAAGCGGAAACATGGAAAATTTTTCATGTTTATCACACAATACTTGGACGAAACTGCTTGAAACACTGATCCTATTGTGGTAGATATTATGTAAGTTGTCAAATGATTAAACTAAGAACATCTACGATAGTGTAGCGTATTAAACATATTGTATCAGTGCATCATAGCTCAAATACGGTGAATAATCGTATTACCTTTGTAATTATAATCCTTTTCCTACCAAAAATAGGAAGCTACAAATCTGTAGATGATTATACTCTATGTGTATGCTTATGCTTATACGAATTATCTGGTACCTGATCGAAGGGCGGGCAAAAATCATGTTTTATTTACAACCTTTCTTATTTTTATTTTTATTCTGGAAATTAACAACAAATCTCAACATTCTCTGTAAATATTTAAATATAAACTCTTTAAAAAAATTGTTGGTTCTGATAAAACAACCGGGATTGCTAATAAATCTCATATTGACATATGACAATAAAATAAACATCGATTTTGTTTTGATTCGGTTCTTCAATAATTATATTTATTTATTATTATCAAAAATTTTGCACTTGCACGAAGGTATCACTTCAGATGGCGATCAAAGAAAATTACTTAAAAGGTTATCGATGGCCCCTCAAACACTATTTGGCCCCCAAAAACTCATTGGCCTCGAAGGAAATCTCTAAATATGCCCCTGTCTAGTCCGGCACTGTTTACTTACAATTAGCTGTTACATATACTTTACCACACAACAGTACAAAACACGTAAGTATACAGACAAGTTTTTGGTTTTTGATAACAACGATACATACGAAATAACGTTGCATAATGTCTTATGTCTAATTTGTTGTTACAAGTTTTCTAATCAGTTAATTTTGAAACTTTGACGAGTCAACATCGAAATTTTTCTAGACTATCAACTTAAATAAAATAGTGTCTTCTTGTGACAGTGTGTGTTGTGAGTCAATTAGTGTAAGTGCGGGGGTGAAATTACCACTAACAATAAATCGTAAAAGTTATCAATGTGAAGTGTTTAAATATGAAGTGTTTTCTAAATGGACCACTACCATCCACCATTGATGATCAGCGTTAGGAGACTGTACAACCTTATCGGAGAGGTTCAGCAAGAGGGTAAGTTTTAAAGCAAATCATGGTTTTAGATTTTGTTTTTGAAAAGTTGATAAAAAAAATATACTGAAAAAGATTATCGGTGGCCCCTCAAACGCTCTTTGGCCACCAAAAGATCATTGGCCCCGGGGGAAATCTCCCCATATCCCCCCTGTCCAGTCCGGCACTGGTAATGTCACTTGCACTATGAACACGGCCTAAGACATGACTGTGAACGCGGCTTCTTAGGCTCCATTCAGGTTGAAACACAGTCAAGACAGGCGTTTGGACAGCATCTCATACCGTACTGTCAAATGAAGACTATATTGGCGCGTGTATGCGATGTGCGATAGATCGGCGGTGCTACAACACAACTGTACCCTTAAAATTTTTGTTCCCAACTCTACTAACAGTTGGTATAAAAAACATTTATGAAAATTGGCACAACAAAAGTTGAAAAGTTTTCGTTATGAAAACGGAAATTGGATAAAATTTTCTATTGTTTTGGCTTATCTATTATAATTTTTCGTCTACATTATGAATTCACCACTTTTTTTCTATAAATTCAGTTATCATATCGTTACTATAAAAACTTAATTTTTATGAATCCTGTCTTGATGAATTTTCTGATAAAGAGAGAGGCTTTTTTAATTTAGCTAATAGCAAATTACAATGAGCTTTTCCTCCCTTTTGAGCAGTACATTGTAACATTTCAAAGTATCCACGTATATTTAACCATCCAATAACAATACAGAAAACGAATCTAATAATATGGATTCCAGAATTCAATACCATTCGTACAGGAATTGGTATTGCCCAGTTTCAATAAAACTGTCTCAATGTTTCTCTAATTCGACTGCTTTTGCATGTTGACACCGCAATCCTGTTAAAGGAACTGTCCGGAATGGGGGAAAGTTTATGGAATTTTATTCCCTTTAGACTTGTTGTATAGGAGTATATCTATACATAGTATACAATTAAATTGAATTTTGGAAAAGATAGGACTAAAAGGAGAACAGCATGGAAATTTTGTTGACAATGTTGAAATTATATTTGTTTTTATTTCAACAAAATATGCTAAATTTTAATTTATATTTGATTTTAGAGAGTTTCGTTGTTTAAGAAGAAATTCTTTTATTTAGACAGGGCAACATGTTGCAATACCTAAATTCAATTTATGTTGATGATTCGATTTTCATTCACTAGAGTGAATTAATTTCGAAATAAGTTTATCTTATTGTTAGTTACGAATCTCAGAAAGAAACGATACTGAATTGGATTGCGTAATAAAGAGAAGACGGTAAAAGAAAAGAAATAATCTGTCAACAAGTTGATATAGCGATATGATCAGAAAATTTTTTAAGAAGCCAGTAGCTGGGCTAGTAAATCGTGATTAAAATTATCAAAACATAATTTCCATTGTCGGGTCAAAATTTTCGTAGAATTTAACGACATGAAGTGGCAGTAAATTTTATCTTGTAAGTAATAATCCAACCCACAAATCTACTAAAACAATTATCAACTGACAAAGCGGACAGCTTGAATCCGAGAAATTCAGGAAATCTAGACAAAGACTGGCGCCGTTAAATGTATAATGTCATTAGAAATAAAATATTCGTTCGTATAGTAACACTAGTAGTCGATTTTAATACGGAATAGTAATAGTGGTGCACTTTAAGTTTTCACTTGGGGGAAATTTCAGTTCACTACAATTATATTTCAGATGATGCCTACGACATTCATGGACTTTATTATAAGGATTATCTTTTCTCATCACGGAACGGCTATTTTTTCCGTCTATTCTCTCTACTATATGTACTACCACCTTTTTTTTGTTACATATCGCATCGCTGCATCATCTCGTTAAACTTTTACATGTCACCGTTGTTCTAGTTCTGTGTGTGTAAAACTGGGCACATGTTTCCTACTATACGGACGTATATTCAAAATGCACTTTTGAACTCCTCCAGGCTAAATTCTCTACAAACCACCTTTACTATTCACATATTGCACTCCGGTACAAACATGCTCAAGCACTTTTCTCTCAGATATGTATGCTCCATTGCTGTATTTATCCTCCGGTCGTCATGTATATTTATCATTGTGCGATATTTTCCTATCTAGTTTTAAATAAATATTTTTCTAAAATGTACAATCACGATTCATTTATACTAACACCGAATAAAAACTGATCAATTTATGAATAATCAAAGTAACATTTGCCATCTGTATTTGAGCTGGAAAAATAAGAAATCATCTCTCTGATGGAAATATTGAGATGAATAATTTCGGTTATGGCCATTAACTAATACAAATGATCAAAGCTGGTATTTTGAGTGATTGCATTTCCAATCAATGTATATTTGTTTGTCGAATATGATTGGAGTTCAGCGAGTTTAATTTCGACCGTTCAATCTGAAATATTTAATGTCTCGTTTTGGGTTTTACATAGGTATATGGAGTATATGGTACACATATGCGTTGTTTTTGGACAAACTACATTTGTTTATTTGCCAAACGAAATTATTTAATTCGATATCAAGCATTGTTTGTCTCCATAATTACCTGTTGTATTTAAACAGTTGATGTGATTACATTATTGTCTTGTAATTGAATTTTCTTTTTTTATTCAAGAAAAATTAGAAGAAATAAATCTTTACAAAACTTAAATGTTTTGATTCAATTACTGATTATCCACAAACAACTTAGCGGGGAAGCACTATATAGAGATAAAAATTGTCCAGCATAGTAATTAATTGAAATCAGACACAGGGTAGTCCCTTTGTTGGAGCGTAAATGTTTTATTTATTAGCTGTCGGACACGTTAACACAACACAGATAAATCACTAGCTAATTATATTGTAGTTCAGTTCTTCTACGGTAAACAAGACTAATAAATAAACTTATTATCGACGTTTTCTGCAGTTAAACTGCACAATGTACATGGGAAATATCTAATTATTTGTTGTTGGAGATAAGCAAGTATAATACTTTTGTAGAAAATAATTGTGAATTGTACCTATAGTGTACAAGTTTTACATTTACACTTTCGATTACATCTCTCAGATGACCCATCTACATTAATTGAGCTCTGTAATACAACACAAATAAAACAATCCAATGTATTTCATTACGGACGGACAGTCTATTGAAAGCCGAAACTACATGAATAGCCAATTAGTCAACACTTTCGCTCCTTTTGTATGTTAAAGGCAATGTGAAGACTCAGGCAAATGGCGAAATGTCTACACATATACAGTCTCGACTATTTACCGAGGCGAGAGTTGACGCAGAGGGGAATCTATCAACGAAGAATAGGCGTATGTTTTTACTTGCTTTTAACAAATAAGTTTCTTCGTAGGCAGTACTGGTAGTCTGTCTGTTTTAGTACGCCTCGGTAAATTGTCCCAACTGTAGTTTGCTATCCATCTGAAGTGCAACGAGATTTTGGAACTTTTTTGTTAAAAAAATTGCTCATTTGAGGGTTGTCGTGGTAATCGGTTAAAGTATTTGAGTGACAGTACAATGACGACTTAATTCTTTTGAAGCAACTAGGATTTTCGTTAACTCTTCCCTTTGTCAATTTTGCCTTTTGAAAATTCAACTGGAATAACCATCTCTTTTATCTAAAAAACAGGAAGCCGAAATAGTATTTTTTTTGTGTGTTTAACTTAAATTTCATCTATTTAATTCATTGCCCGTCTATTTAAAGCTAAAAAACTAATTAATAGAAATAGAAAGGAAACAGAAATACGAATCCAACGAAACAGCACATATAAACTCACATAAAAATTGACTAATTTTAAACTTTTACCTCTTGCCAACGATCCATACAACAACAACAACCACAACAACAACAAGAAAAAAAAGAGTTCAAGTCGTACCGAATAACAGGAAGAGGAAGATACAATAGTTTATTAGTCTATACATTAGTATAACTATAAAATTTGAGAATGTGCCGATGTTTTACTGTCTAGTCATTCTGAAACGACACAATTCATTTCTTTTTTTTTATTATTTGTTTGATGGAATTGCGACATTCGGTACATATGCTACACCACATGTTCAATTTCGCTCTAGAACCATACAACAACAACTGAACAACAATTAAGTTTGTCATTTTGATATCCACCGTTAATATTGTTGGAAGCTAGTGGAAATAAATAGTGCGAAACTGAAATCCCAACCGACCATGAATTTAACTAATTGCTTGAATCGAACAACGAAAACAGTTTTCAATACTTGTCGTTTCTTATAATTGTTTCCTATTTCTTTGAATAAAATCCGTTACGTTTTGAAGGGGGACGGTAAATAAGTGTAACCAAGCCAGAACATGGAAACAGTTCGATTTTTTGTCAAATTAACAACAAATGAAACCTGAAATTGTACCGATATCTGTGATTAGGAAATCATAAGGAAACCTGTATTATTTTTTATCAATTGGTATTTTTGAGCTCTTATTAATTATAATGTAGAACTAAAAATAGTGTAGATGATATTGACAAATTATTACCGAAAATTACTCCTCAGCACATGGTAACGATTTTTTTCCAGAAAATTATAAATCATATTCCTGAAACTGGCATAATGAACTACTACTGTCTGGTTTGACAAACTAAAGAATTTCAAGACTGTCACATAGACTGTAAGGACAATTTTTACTGTTGATAAGCATGTCGAAATAACACGTGGAACTGCTATAAATCATACGATATTTATACCGTATAGATTTATTAAAACATGAAATTATCCTGGATTTATTATGTGTTGACATTTGTTTGCTAAAGCTTAACGTTATTTATGAATGTCTTTATACAATTTGTTACCATATAAAGTACCTCAATTGTTGATAATTATGCCAATTTTGTCACAAGAAATCAAAATTTGTGTGTGTGTACTGTTCTGTTTACGATTTGTGCGTCCAACTACCATTATATCTCATCAATGTCTAATAAATTCCATTCTAATTGTTGGGAATATTGTTAGGCTTACTGATTAATATGCTACCGACAGGAGTTGTATTGTCGTTATGATTGTAATTAATTGACCATGGAAAAGATCGTTTACCTGTTTCGATTAATGAGTCAGTTTGTTATAAAACCAACAAGTCAACATTCGACCAAACATGTTTAAAGAAAACCCTAAATGTATTTGGAATTTTTTTTGAAGTTCGTTTAGTTGAATGTAAAACAATATCGCATTAACAATGTTATTTTAAAGTAATGACACCCATTTATCAAGAAATCGTCTTCGAAACCGACGAATATTTTTACAACAGTTATTTCTAGATCACGCCTGATTGTTACAGCATTCTTTATAGACATCGAGAGCTTCTAAAAAAGAAACCTACTGTTGTGGTAGAGAAAACAAAAACATTTTATTACCAAAAATAAAGAAACATCATCCATATATGCACGTCGACTTATAATTAACAATAATGACAGTTAATACAAATTTTTGTTGTTGATAGGCTTCTAATAGTAATTGAGTGTTATCTGAGGAAACTCAGTGATGCTGTACATAACAGTTCAACGATCAAATATCAAAGACTATATGTATAAAGGAGAAACAGATGGAGAGTGGCAAACCGGGTTAAATGACGGAGTTTTGGCCACGTGGACGAGTTTTGTATTAGCCCACAAGCCAGGACTAATTTTCCTGCTGGGATAATCAACCCGGTCCACTCTATCTCTCCCAACAAAATCCTCTTTGTTAGTAATTCAATCTAAATTCAAAATTATACGTGTTCAGTCTTTTTATTCATGTTACAAGTCGACGCAATTATTTCACCACTAATTATTTCACTAATTCATAGACTTTGGGAGTTACCACATTCAAATTGTCTAGGTCAGCGGTAGCTACATCATCATCATTCCAATAAATTGATTTTTTTTGATAATGATCAGTTTTAGTACAATTTTCCGTACTGATATTTCGAATGTAAACGTCGAGTTCGATATTACTCTAAATGAAAATGTCTATCAGAAAAGATCAAATGGGGTGATGACCGTCATTCATTTCGAATGTCTGTTTTTGATGAATAGCAGAGACGAGGGCTGCTCAGCCGAACAAACATTACCCATTTCCATTACTTAATTCACTCGTTTTCCTTGAAACGAAACATCGGAAATCGTATTCATCATAGCCGTCTTTTATACAGAAAAACATCCCTTCGGACGAAAACAATAGTCGACTAACTTTAATCATTCGATATCTATCGATTAATATAAATTAGTTAAGATGTTTCTATTAGTTAATGAATAAAGGAAGCATTTATTGAAAATATTGGATTGCAAGCATGAAATAGAAATATTTTAGACGGGTTTGTGGTGAAATCAACTGTAAAGGATAAAGAGTATGTGTATCATTGCCATCTCCCCTCTAGTAGCCTGTCATATGCCAATATCCAAGATTTTAATCTATTAATCAGAAAAGTTAATATCATAATACTTGGCTTGGACATTCGTATTGTTTGGCTTATCATCAAGGTCTGTCATGGGGAAAATATAATTTCAATTTGCTGAATAAGTCTCTATCAGATTTGAAACTAGTTCTGGATTTTGTCGTCTAGTCCTAGTTATCCATTTTTCTATTGTTAAGGCTAACTTATAGGCTTATAGTGGATTGATAAAGGACGGTTTTTTTTTTGTTGCAACCACTATGTTTATGATCAAATGCATTGCTGAATTCACTCGTGCATGGCAAACTTCCTTCTATCAACCAAGTGACCAACAAAATGAGGGAGTGAGTGATTGACAGACAACAGTCCCTGACGGAGGTCAAAATTATAACAATACCCTGTACATAGTAGTAGCTGTTCGACTTTGTGTCGGATATTTTTGCTAACAAATATCCTAAAAATCGAATTTATTTCTCTGTTGGAATCCAGTAAAATAACATCTGTCACAGACGCCACTTTTAACATAAGAAGAACAAAATCAATTTTTCGTTATAAACAAATAAAATCGTTTTTATTGGCGATATGTTCAACAAATTAATGGCACATTCACAAAGTTTGAGATCATCGTACTGGTGAGACATTTAACACTGTCTACATCTGAATAAGTGGCTTATTAGGATGACTACAAGTCCCCTTTTCAGTCGCTATAAATATTTTTTACACGAAATTAACGTTCAAGATTTTGGCGAATTTTACGATATATGCCGTAATAATGCGACACGAAACAAGCTACAAATTTACAAAGAACTTGTTGTTGTTGGACAAAAATTTTAGTCATCACCTTGGCAAGTAAAATATAAATTTAACCCCGCCACTACTACAACTACCATATGGCCAAACCCATCCAATAAAAATTCGTCAAACTGGTTTCATTCTTTCTTGTTCGCCAATTTAATTTCGAAGCAAAATATCTGTCTGGTACCTAGTTGTCTTATCGAAAACATATGGACGATAATCGGTCAAACTGTTTTATATTCAACAGATTTTTTTCGTAACACGATCTCATTATCAAATTACGACCTAGTTAGGACCTCCATCAGTTTTATACCTGCCACACGAAAATCGAAGGGTTAATCAGAAGGAAACACATCAGCTGAGCGAGAGTAGATATTTTTTCCAAGAGGTGATTCAATTAAAATTCAGAAGCCCGATCAAATTCCAAGATAAGAGGGACCGGTAATTGGAAGTAAATTAAGTAAATAGTCGGAACTGACCGCAAATTCCTAAAGCTTGAACTCTGTGAATATACCTGGTGGCATAGGTTGTTCGAAGTAAATAGATCAGAGAGTCCCTACGATCTGTTTCCTAGATGGATTCTGCATTGAATATGTATTAATAGAGATTTATTGGGACGATTGACGGAACGCTTTTAGTCCAATAGCTACAAATTTATACTGTAATTTACGTGAATTACCATTAATTTAAGAAATTCTGTAGTAATGAATGAAAAATGCAATAGAGGGAGCGAAATAGAATCTTCATGACTAGGAAAAATCGTGACGAATACTGCAATGTTGGTGGTCAACAACAAGTAAAAGACACCTTCATACTCTCATAAATAAGGATTGTAAAATAGTCGTGTTCTGTTTCTTCTCCTTCGTCTACGACTACTATTATAAAGCATATAATCTTTGATGATTAATAATCGTAATGGGGTTCTCAAGTCTCTTAACATACCGTCTCGATGTCGTCCGTTGTTAGAGGATGGAATATAGGAATTTGTCTTGGATCATTGACGGGCAAATGAAATGCTACCGTGCATTACTTATATAATATATGGAATCCAACTGAGAGATATATGCCAACCAAGCAGCAGCAAGCAAAAATCGTAGGCAGCCACTTAACAATAAATAATGCCTGCCATGTAGGCGACGGGTAGTTATACGGTAAATATTATTTCCATAAAATTTTCTGAATGGGCATGGCTACTTCTACACTATAGATTATTCTTTACCATGTACTCAACAGGCTCAACAATGCATTTACCAGCCAATTAAAGTAATTGACGGCATAGTCCGAATTCTCCATGATGAAAACTGAAGAGTTTAAACCATAATAAAAACTAACTATTAATGAGCAGGTGGAAAGAATTTCATCTAACTTTTGAATAAATAGAGAAAAACAGAAAGATAGAATACAACAACAACAACAACAACGTTCAAAATAATAAACTGTATACTAACATTGTTAGAATGTTATTAAGTCAGAAGTTGATTGTTGGCCACACATGTACCAGAAACTGGAAACTCATTTTGCATCGTTTTAGGTTGGAGAAAACTCATTTGTTAACATGTTCTACTGATTAATTACTTCCAGTTTGCAGAATGTACTAATATGTTACATGTGTGTTAAACTAACAATACAGTTGGAACATACTTTTAAATAGGATGGTCGAGAAAAATTGCAACCAAAAATCCAATTAAACGAATGTTAGGAGATTGAGGTATCAAATACTTTTCGGTAGGGCAGTCAGTATATTTTTATCGAATTGTAAAAATTTGCCACTGGATGAGACTACTATCGACTATCGAAACCTATTATAAATATTTTGTCAGATCGATTAATCTACGAGATGGTATCACATGTTTGGATTGACATTTTCAAATTTATAAAAAGCTAAAAATACCACATTCATCGTATTCAGCTTGACAAATGTTATTAGAGCTAGATAGATTGATAATTTCTGAAAATTTTGAGTTTCTCTACGGTGCTATCTGTAATATGCAAATCTTTTTAGTGAGTAATTACTAAAGTTAAGACTTTTTATAAAAAAAAATAACAACGACAAATTTAAATAAATATTTATTTTTTGTAATTTTACCCCAGACCTTTTCGTGTCTTTAACAGTCTGTGCATATATATGTTATTTTTCTAACATAAAAATCACGAATATATTAAAATACAAACTTAGTCATAAATTTTAAAAAGAAAACGATTAGCATTTTACAAGAAAATCGAACTTTTCAAAATTTTTCTCGCGAAACATCTAAACATTGATGTGAGCAGCGTTATTTTAAACTTAGTCCCCCAATTGATACTTGATGGTTCTTCGACTCAAAAAAAACCTCAATACGCTAAAATACATTAAAAATCTCTACTACCCAATGGAATATTGAAATTTAATTTAATCAAAGTGATTATCCTTTTTCCAGTTGTCTGTTGTTCTCCCGTTTAGAACTGTAGCAAATCGACCGGTGTTTTTTTTTCTCTCAAAACTAGTAACGGATCGTTTGTTCGTTAATTGTTTTCGATTAGAGCATTTTGAAATGATTTGAATAGTCCGGAAGTATTGTGTCATTTTTTTGTCCATCCGATTTTAATTGAATTGCGTTTTAATCAAATCTACGGCCACCACTAATGCAGCCACCACCACCATCATCATCTGCATCACTGGAAATAACGTCAAAAACATACCTCACACCAATAATCCCAACATTTAATAGGATTAAATGCTACAGGTAACCCATACAGAGAGATAGAGAAAGAGAGACACGTATTTGTTGTGTGATTAATTTATTGTAATTCAATTATCAGCTTAGAGTAGAGCTTAGATAATGCTTCTTCAGTAACCATTAGTTAGAAAGCTTTATGACTTTAACACGTAATTAATACTTTTAAAGTATACTGAAAATGATAAAGTGAGGAAAAATATAATGCCCGCATATTCCACAACAACAACGACCGATAACCATATCCGAACCAATAAATTATCCAAAGTCGAGTGTATTATACCTGTTTACACTACATGTTCGTGACTTTCATTGTTAGTGGTTTTTTTCCCAAAGTCTGTCAATTGAATAGCCCCTCGTACCACTTTATTTACGCACGAATAATGCGACAGAAAGAATTAATTAATTGATTTAATAGAACTGTGACAATATCTAATCAAAACGTAAAAAATTATGTACTCGATTCTATAATAGCAGGAAATATGCCTTCGGAATCTTAGAAATAAATAGACTGATATATGGACAAGTATTGCCTCCATTGATTACAGGTTGAAAAGGTAGATCAACAAGCCTTTAATAACACAATGCACAATGTCAATATTATTATCCAATCAGAGATGTCCCTGTAGACAACATAATTACGATACCTCTATAATTTATATCGTATTAGTCAACTTGAATAGTGTTGTTTTTTTCTTGTTCTTTATTTTGCCTATCCATCGTCCACTTAGGTACACTCTATACGAATGTCCTCCCGTTACCAGTAATTATTATTGCCTCTAACTGATAATTTAATAAGAATTCCTCGCATACTCCTGCCGGCCAACAAGCAGTTTTTCTTAGTTGATGCCCAAGGACGTTAACACCGGAATTTTCATTTTTACTTGTCGAATGGTTTGTAAATGTAGGAGAAGAGTGAAATTAATTCTTTGATGATGATGATGATGATGATGATGGCGATTGATAAAATCAAACAAAATCAATTTCACTTTTTACCCTCCTTTCTCTTTCATGTTTTCACTGAAAATTCGACATGACGCAGGGGATTTTGAAATGTTTGAGACCAGTTCAACACATGCCCGATAATAATTGGATAGATATTATTGTGTTGTTGTTGTTTTTTTTTTTCGGTAACGGGAAATAATAACTCATTTCCAATTGGATTGTTTCAAGCTCGAAAAGAACTGATAATTTCTGAAATTGATGGGATTATAAAATTGTTGTTGGGTGATTAGGAGGGGAATGACAACAACAACAAAATTGAGATGTGATGATTTTGCGGTTATATAACACAACAGGCAAAGAAAACAAACAATCAAAATAGATAAAAAAACATATAATTATGTATCGGAAAGAAATTGTTAAATAATTTTTCGAAAATGTTGATTAATTTTTTTTTGCGGCGACGAGAGTACACTTGGAACGCTTTTCAATTTGATTAATGAACTTGTTAATTGGATTGCGTTGGCTTGAATGTAGAGCCTACCTATACACATATAATAAGCAATTAATCCACAACATGTAGGTACATATTATGTGTATGTATATTTTGTCTTTTATTTGTACACCCATCATTCGTCACAATTAATGTAATTAGAAACATGGTGCGCATTTTACACGTGGTCCTGAAACTGTCATCAACCAAATTAAAGAAATTATTTCAGTCGGTTTGATGCGCTTTATTGTATAACACCCCATTGAGGGTTTCCCCAAACGACAGTGCTATATTTTCCCTTGTTCGTTCTGTATAAAGATAGAACTAAACAGTAGGAGTAATCAGTACAGATTATCTTAAAAGTTCTTTCTAAAAATGAACAAAACATAAAGTTTAAAGACTTCAGTCCCAAGACTTCTGTTATTGTCGTTTTTGAGAAATACTTTCTGTAATTATTTTTCTGTTAATACTTTTATCTAAAGGTCTAAAAATAGTAGTAATGAAAAATTCAAGGATCTGTGGATGTTTTTGCATATAAGGCCAGCATCACTATAGCATAATCAGGATATGCACTCCCTGAGCTATAACTCACTCTGTATGAATAATTCCCCTTAATTTACTTAAAAGCCGCTTTATGGTAACAACACTACTGCTAAATTTCCATTGCTACATATTCTTTGTTAACCGATAGAGTGCATTTTAAATTGACCCATACTTTGATTAATAGAAATATCCCTATTTTGTTTTTTAGTTACAAAAAAAAACAGGAAGCATCCTGTGAAAGTCCCCATG
>JAZBHA010001478.1:0-20383 GCA_037464855.1 Iselma pallidipennis | reverse complement strand
CCCGCCACAAAAAAACGCTCAAGATTTGTCGCGACTAAGTCTCCCGTAAATTCGTAGCTGAAAGTTGGTCACCCTAAATCCATATAATGAGAAATGAAGACAATCAACTACTATCTGTATGTGGTCGTTGTAAAATACTTGATGAAGAGAAATCTTTAAGAAATGAAGCCTATGAAACTATTGCGAAAACAATACAATTTCCATGCATCAATAAACAGTCTGGTTGTATGGAAAATTTACTTCCAGAAGATGTAAAACACCATGAACTGATATGTCCATATCGACTTGAATCATGTATTTTTCATGAACAGGACAAATGTGAATGGAATGGGCGATTTAATGAATATTTAGATCATTGTGAAACAGAACATTGTCTATGGATTTTAGAAAATGATGAATTTGAAATAATTCCGAATGAAGATAATAATATTTTAAACATTTCGAAATGTGAAGATGAAGTTTTTCGATTTGAATATAATTTCGAATCGAAATCGAAACGTTTACAATGTTCTTTGGTTCCTTTAGGATTCGGTGATAGAAAGAAGACTTACTATGGACAGATTAATTTAAAAACAAAAGGGGCTGCATTAACTTACGAATTTCCTGAAATTAATTTCGATGAAACTACCTCAAATTCCATTGATATAAGTATGGAAAATATTTTGAGGGACTGTTCAGTAACTACAGGAACAATAAAAGTAACCACTACTAAAGAACAACTTGATATAAATTACGATACTAAACAGAATCAAAAACTTTTGTCTAAATTGAAATGTTCTGTATGTTCTGGTATCTTATCTCCTCCCATATTTCGATGTAAATACAATCATTATGTATGTTCTAAATGTAAGAAAGAAAAGTGTGAAAAGTGTGGTCCGATAGATACTTTGATATTTAAGTCTGATGCCTTTTGTCATAAATGTAAGCGTAGTTTATCATACACCTATCATTGTTCAAATAAACATTCTTCTTGCTCCTCTTGTTACAACACACCATGCACAATATGTACAGATTTGACAGAAGTAGATGCCTTAGTAGTAGATATTATAGATTCAGTTACTTATCACTGTGAATTTAAAAAGAATGGATGTACTTTTGTAGGAGAACGATTAGATGTTGAATTACATCAAAATGTTTGTGGACAAAAATCTTTACTTTGTCCAATACAAAAATTTGCGAAATGTGGATGGAAAGGAACAAAGAAAAATTTACCACAACATATTTACGAGGATCATAGAAGAAACATACGGTATAGTGTCATTTCGCTTCCAATCAATTATAGATCAACTGAATTAATACAACATTATGCATTTATCAAATTTTCGGGAAACTTTTTCAAAGTAATCTTCCAATATAAAAATTCTGTGTTATTTTGGCGAGTAGAAACAATGGATTCAGGTGAACAGAACAGCAAATTCAAATTTGAACTTGAACTAACTAATACAACTACAAATAAACGGGTTTTAATTAGAGAATTTTGTGGAAATTTGTCAATTATTGAAGAATTTAATAATAAAAATTTGCCTTGTATTTGGTTAATGTTTGAACAAATTCAAGATCTATTATGTGACAACTACTTGTCTTTCAAAATACGTATTTTGAAATAATTCTTTTTTTCTCCACTATTCTTAAATATTAATTTTTATTTGTATTGGTATTTTTCGTATGTTTATTTTGTATCTTATAATACCTAGATGAATAAATAAGATTCTTGTAGAATGCTTGTAGCAAGTAATTGAAATTATTTATCAGTTGGCTTGCCTTAAAACAGTAATAAATTTTATTATCCCCTAATTGCAAGACCTAAAGGTACACGAGAAGATTTTTCTCACCGGCTATATAGATATATACTCTCTTTTTAAAAATAAAGAGGAAGCTATCATTTTGCTCGTATAACATTCAACACTTGCTTTTAAGTGTTTTCTGAGTTGCATATGTGTATGAATATGTTTCAACTCCTGCACTGGTGGTCAAAATCATAGATAACGTAGTCATAATATTCAAAATCAGCAAAACAGACAAGTTTTAACGTTCGTTGCACGCGTGCTTTAATCCGCTACTTTGTTCTTTTATTCACGCAAATTTGAAAATATTTCTGTATCTTTGCATCTAAATTTCATCTAGAGGTAATAGAATTTGCATAGAACTAACAATAAGTATTTTAGGTTAATATGAATTAAATGCTATGATAAAAATGAATTTGATAAGTATAATATTAACTGCAGAGCCGGCGTTAGGGTATTTGGCGCCAAATCCAACTTCAATACTTTATGAGGTGTTACGCCAATCAATGGCAGTATTTTTTTTTAGAAATTATTATTAAGGACAAATAAACCATTCAAAGCATGCATTAAGAAAACGCAATAATAGGTTTTTAAAATAATTTCTGAAAACATTCATGTAATTTTTATTACAATCTATTTTGATATTTAAATATGAAATTGTAAACAATTTTCATTTTACAGAAAATGCATCTACCATTGGAATGTTTAGAGGAACTGAAATGCTCTATCTGCAATCAATTACTATCACTATTTCCAATCTATATAACGAGAAGCGAAGACAGTCAACTACTGTCTGTATGTGGCCGTTGTCAGATACCTAATGAGGAAGAATATTTACGGAATAAAGCCTATGAAACTATAGCGAAAACAATACAGTTCCCATGCATCAATAAACAGTATGGTTGTATGGAAGATTTACTTCCAGAAGATGTAAAACACCATGAACTGATGTGTCCATATCGACTTGAATCATGTATTTTTCGTGAACAGGACAAATGTGAATGGAATGAGCGATTTAATGAATTATTAGATCATTGTGAAACAGAACATGATCATTTGATTTTAGAAAATAATGAATTTGAAATAATTCCAAACAAAGATTTTAATGTTTTAAGCATTGCGAAATGTGAAGATGAAGTTTTTCTATTTGAATATAATTTTCATGAAACGTCAAAACGTTTAAAATGTTCTTTGGTTCCTTTAGGACTTGATGATAGGAAGACGACCTATTATGCACAAATTAATTTAAAAACAAAGGGGGCTGCATTAACTTACGAATTTCCTGAAATTAATTTCGATGAAACTACCTCAAATTCCATTGATATATGTATTGAAAATATGTCGAAAGTTGATCAAACAATAGTAAGAGGAATAATAAAGATAGCCACTACCAAAGAACAACTCGATATAAATTACGATACCAGACTGAATGAAGAACTTTTATCTAAATTGAAATGTTCTGTATGTTCTGGTATCTTATCTCCTCCCATATTTCGATGTAATAACAATCATTATATATGTTCTAAATGTAAGAAAGAAAAGTGTGAAAAGTGTGGTCCGATAGATACTTCGAAATTTCAGTCTCAGACCCAATGTCATAAATGTAAGTGTAGTTTATTATACACTCACAACTATCAGTGTTCAAATAACTATCCTCGTTGCCGCTCTTGTAGCAACACACCATGCTTATTATGTACAGATTTGACAGAAGTAGATGCCTTAGTAGTAGATATTATAGATTCAATTAATTATCACTGTGAATATAAAAAATTTGGATGTACTTTTATAGGAAAACGATTAAATGTTGAATTACATCAAAATGTTTGCGTACAAAAAACTTTAGCTTGTCCAATACAAAGATTTGCCAAATGTGAATGGAAAGGAAAAAAGAAAAATTTACCACAACATATTTACAAGGATCATAAAAGACACATAAGGCAAAT
The DNA here is from genome assembly GCA_037464855.1 of Iselma pallidipennis. Taxonomy (NCBI): domain Eukaryota; kingdom Metazoa; phylum Arthropoda; class Insecta; order Coleoptera; family Meloidae; genus Iselma; species Iselma pallidipennis. The sequence continues at coordinate 16,656 of JAZBHA010001478.1, read as the reverse complement.
TAATGATGGTATTTCGGTTTCAATTAATTGTAGACCAACTGAATATATTGAATATTGTGCATTTATTAAATTCTCTGGAATGTTTTTCAAATTGATCTTCCAATATAAAAATTCTGTGTTATTTTGGAGAGTGGAAACAATGGATTCAGGTGAACAGAACAGCAAATTCAAATTCGAAATTGAACTAACTAGTAAAACTACAAATAAACGGGTTTTAATTAGAGAATTTTGTGGAAATTTGTCATCTATTAATGTGTATAATAATAAAAATTTACCTTGTATTTGGTTAATGTTTGAACAAATTCAAGATCTACTATGTAACAATTCCGTGTCTTTTAAAATACGTATTTTGAAATAATTCTTGTCCTCGGGGGCCCTCGGTGCCTAGTTGTAATAAAAATAAATTTGTGAAACCTTCTATAAGAGTTTTTTTTATTAAAATTATGCTTTCAAATGGCCCCTTCGTAAAATTAGCTTCAAGGCCCCGGAATATATAGATCCAGCCCGACCCTGTTTTCCATTGATTAACTTCACGGTCAATTTTACACAAAATCGAGAAGGTTTTCAACACTTCCTTTTAGAAGTTTTATAAGTTGCATATATGGTTTTATTTTTGCACTGGTTGTAGAAATGTTTGATGAATTTCGAAAACAACAACAAAGCTGGATTTCAACGGAATATCCATCGAGTTCGTAATCAACACGTGATTTTTCCGCATTGTTTCTTCATTTATTCAAGCAAACTTGAAATTATTTGTGCATCTTTGTCTCCAAATTTTATCTAAAGGCAATAGAATTTCATTAGATTTTAATATTTTCCATTAATATGAATTAAATACTATAATAATGGATTTATTACCGAAAGCAGAGACGGCGTTAGTCGATTTGGAGCCGGCTGCAAAAAACAGTTTTCTTACGTTATTTTTAAAAACAGTCCAATTTTTTATGTTTTCATTTGGTTTTTCGGTAACTCTTATTATGTTGGTGCCCCCAAAAATCGGGGCCCCTTCGTGCTTACTGTTTTTAAAATAATTTTGGCAATTTATTTCGATATTCAAGTATTAAATTTTCAATTATTTTCATTTTACAGAAAATGCATCTACCACTGGAATGTTTAGATCAATTGAAATGCTCTATCTGCAATCAATTATTATCACTGTTTCCAATCCATATAACGAGAAACGAGGACAATCAACTACTGTCTGTATGTGGTCGTTGTCAAGTACCTGATAAGAAAAAATGTTTAAGAAATGAAGCCTATGAGACGTTGGCAAAGACAATACAATTTCCATGCATCAATAAACAGTATGGTTGTATGGAAGATTTACTACCAGAAGATGTAAAACACCATGAACCCATATGTCCATATCGACTCGGATCATGTGTTTTTCGTCAACAAAACAAATGTAACTGGACCGGACGATTTAATGAATTATTCGATCATTGTAAAACGGATCATGGTGATTTTATATTGGAAGATAATAGATTTGAAATAAATATGAATGAAAACCATAATATTCAAAACATTTTGAAATTTGAAGATGAAGTTTTTCAAATTAAATCTAATTTTGATCAACCTTCGAAACATTTAAAATGTTCTATGGTTCCACTAGGATTTGATGATAGAGAGAAGACTTACTATGGACAGATTAATTTAGAAACAGGACAAGCCACATTTACTTATAAATTTCCGGAAATTAATTTCGACGAAACTACTTCAAAATCGATCGATATAAATATTGAAAGTATGTCAATGAATAACACAGAAATAGCAGGAACAATAAAAATAACAACAACTAAAGAACAACTCGATTTAAATTACGATACCAAACAGAATGAAGAACTTTTATCAAAATTGCAATGTTCAGTATGTTCGGATGTATTATTCCCGCCCGTATTTCGATGTAAATCCCATCATTATGCATGTTCCAAATGTAAAAATGACAAGTGTACTAATTGCGATCCTGTAAATATTTCGAAACTTAGTTCTCAGTATATTTGTGCTGGATGTAAAAAACAATGTACAAGTGTATACAAATGTTCAAATAATCATGCTGCTTGTAGCTCCTGTAAAGACAAACTATGCTTAGTATGTCCAGATTTTACAGAAGTAGATACATTATTCGCAGATATTATAAATTCTATTAATTATCATTGTGAGTTTAGAAAGAATGGGTGTAGTTTTATAGGACAACGATTAGATGTTGAATTACATCAGACTGTTTGCTTACAAAAGACATCTTCTTGTCCAATGCATGGTTTTCCCAACTGTGAATGGGAAGGTACCAAAAAATGTTTATCACAACATATTTACGAGGATCACAATGAATACATTATGGACATGAATGATATCATTTCATTTCCAATTAATTGTAAATCAACTGAATTGGTACAACATTGTACATTGATTAAGTTTTCGGGGATTTTCTTTAAATTAATCTTCCAATATAAGAATCCTGTATTATTGTGGAGAGTAGAAACGATAGATTCAACTGAACAAAGTAACAAGTTTAAGTTCGAAATTGAATTAACTAATAATACTAAAAATAAACGGATTTTCTTTAGAGATTTCTGTGGAAATTTGTCATTTGTTGAAGAATATGATAATAAAAATTTACCGTGCATTTGGTTAATGCTTGAACAAATACAAGAGCTATTATGTAACAATTTCTTGTTCTTTAAAATACGTATTTTGAAATAATTCTAGATTTCTGCAAATGAATTCCATTATGTTTATCTATTGTTTTGTTTTCAGTGTTCTTAATTAGAATTTGTAATTAAGTTCTCATTTTTATGAACTTTAAATATTTTTGTATTTGCTTGTAATAATAAAAACTATGCTTTCTTTGGACTTTGTGATTTTTTTTGAAGTATAGGTATAATATTATGAATTTTTTCGGCATTTCTGGTGGTCCACAAAAACTTGTCAAATCCTCCTCTACGAGTAGACGTAGATTCGAAATCTGAGAACCGTTTTTTTGATAGCTGTTACAGTTTCTGAGATCTGAGCGTGACATACAAAAGAAAACTACAGTTAAGCCCCGAATCTACGACCCCAACAATTTGGCGCAGAATCGGGGGTTGACTCTGCTTGGTGAAGCCGCGAAAAACTTGTTCTTGATATGTTATCTATCTTCACAGAAGTTACTGATTGTGAGCAGGCAACTGGAATCAATTATTGTTACTTGATTTTTGTTGAGTTATTGGTAATTGTTTCATTAAAATTTTCTACTTCTAAAGATAAATTAAAGGTGAGTGTGTTTACTAGATATTTAAAATAAAATAGTAGTTGGAATAGATCGGTAACTTTATCAAAATTGCGTACTTTTGAAGAAGTGTCATTTTTTAGAGTTGTAGACTCTCGAAATGTTTGAGAACAACATCTTGTAAAAAAAATAATTGTAACGTACTGTTTTTAAACGGGAATTCAGCAATAAAAGATCTTTGTTCTAGATGTGTGTTAAAATATTTGAAAACCGACAGTGATCATGTTTTTATTCTATTTGTATCACTGCACTGTTGTTAAATTGTAACTTAGTGAGAGGTAATTATCCAGTTGTGTGTAATTTCTACTTTTCTGAACCTCTGTAAACATCTTTTTAGGCCTTGAAGAAGCACCGAACAGGTGCGAAACGTCGGCAAAATCACGAAAATAAAATAATCTAGAACAAAGATCTTTTATTGCTGAATTCCCGTTTAAAAACAGTACGTAATTATAAGTCAGCAACAAGCAATATCATGAAAAATAATTGTAGTTAAGGCCTGGTAAACAATCAAAATTTCAACAAATTATTGAGTTTCACTATTTTTCTATAAAACATTAGACACAGTCGATACGATTTTTACAGTATAGTGGATTTCAAACTTTTGTGAAAGTCATAAAATCATAAAAATTTTCCTACAAAAAACCCCTGACAGAGTGACATTATTTGAGAGACATGCTGTTTTTCAACAATTGGTTACAAAATTGAGCCGTATTTATATTGGATTTAGAGAGAAAACGTATTCAATGAATGCAATTTTTACGTGAGAGTTTTCTAATCCCACTTAAAAAACTAGGGTATTTGAAGTTTCTTAAGCTTTTGTAAAACCTATGTACAACTCTGTCCTCTACTTAGTTTACGTCGGCAATAGAAAATCCAAAAAATAGGAGAGTGACAGCTCCTAAACATTGTACATATTTACTTTAATAATTTCATTATTTTATGGCTTTCACAAAACTTTGAAATCAACTAGGTATATTATACTATGACATTTATTTGAATATTGAAGTATAAAATTTTCAATTTCAGCAAAATGCATCTACCATTTGAGTGTTTACAACAATTGAAATGCTCTCTCTGCAATCAGTTACTATCACTGTTCCCGATTTATATCACAAGAAATGAGGACAATCAACTATTATCTATATGTGGTCGTTGTCAAGTACCTGATGAGAAAAAATATTTAAGAAATGAAGCCTACGAAACTATAGCAAAAACTATCGAATTTCCATGCATCAATAAACAATATGGTTGTATGGAAGAACTACTACCAGAAGATATAACAAAACATGAACCCATATGTCAATACCGACGTATTTTTCGTCAACAAAACAAATGTAACTGGGCCGGACGAATTAATGAATTATTAGATCACTTTAAAACGGAACATGATCATTCGATTTTAGAAAACAATCAATTTGAAATCAATGTTAATGAAGATCATATAATTCAAAACATTTTGAAATTTGAAGAAGAGGTGTTTCTTGTCGAATACAATTTTGATGAAACATCAAAACATTTAAAATGTTCATTGATTCCGTTAGGATTTGGTGATAAAACGAAGACTTATTATGCACATATTAATCTAAAAACAGAGCGGGCTACATGTATTTACGAATTTCCTGAACTTAATGTTGGCGATACTGATTCAAAATCTATGGATATAAATATTGAAAGTATGTTAATAAATAGTACAGTAGTAACGGGAATAATAAAAATAACAACAACTAAAGAACAACTCAATTTGAATTATGATACCAAACAGAACGAACAACTTCTGGCTAAATTGAAATGTTCTATATGTTCTGATGTCTTATCACTTCCAGCATTCCGATGTAAATATAATAATCATTATCAATGTTCTAACTGTGTTAAGGATGAGTGCCCTAAGTGTGCGATGTCACATTTTGAATTTACACAACCAGCTTGTGGCGGATGTGAATGTTTATTAACAGATGGATATTGGTGCCCAAATGATCATCCTGCTTGTGAAGACTGTAAATACGAATCATGTGGAGCATGCCTGTCATTTACCGAAGTAGATGAATTAGTAGAAGATATTATAGATTCTGTCAATTATTACTGTAAATTTAAAAAAAATGGATGTACATTTATAGGACAAGGATTAGACCTTAAATTACATCAGACTGTTTGTTTACAGAAGATTTCTCCTTGTCCATTGCAAGGTTCTTCTGATTGTAAATGGCAAGATATTAAAAAATCTTTACCGCAACATATTTATGCGGATCATAAAGAAAATATTATGGAAATGGACAATGTTATTTCATTTCCAATTGATTGTAAATCAACTGAACTAGTACAGCATTTTACATTTATTAGATTTTCAGGAATTTTCTTCAAGTTAATCTTTCAATATAAGGAAAATTTGTTGTTTTGGAGAATGGAAACAGTTGATTCAACTGAACAAAGTAACAAATTTAATTTCGAAATTGAACTAACTCATAATAGTAAAAGTAAACGAATTTTTATCCGAGAATTATGTGGAGATTTAACATTTTTAAAAGAATATAATACTAAAAATGCACCTTGTATATGGTTAACGATCAAACAAATCCGTGATCTATTATGTAATAACTTCTTGTCCTTTAAAATACGTATTTTGAAATGATTTTTCTATCTTTGAACATATTTTTCTTTTTGTGATGTTCATGTTGTCTATTTTGTTTTCTCTATTTGTTCTTAAATTTCTATCTTTACGTCGTATGTTCAATAATTTTGTATTTGTTTATAATAATAAAAATTATATTTTCTTTTTTGATTTTTTTGTTCCAAGTGATTGTCAAACATTATATCCTCATATCCATCCAACATAGTCCCATTAAAAGGGTTACACAAAGGACTAAAACAAGGTCCTTGCAGATGCCTGGACCATAAACAGTATTTTATCGAAATAAATGATATGATATCATTTCTATTTGATTTTAAATCAGGGGATACAACATTGTAGATTTTTTAGATTTTCAGGCGATCTATTTAAATTAATCTTTCAATATAATGATCCAAATCTCATTTGGAGAGTGGAAATAGTAGATTCAATTGTGGTGAGCAAAAATTCCAGGTTTGAAGTTAATATTTTTACCAGTATTTATAATAAAAATAATGAAAATCTTAATTGGAGAAAACTGCACGTTTAATTGTATTTACGACAAATTACAGTACGATCTATAAAAATTGCGCTCCAGTGAGCGTTAACTTTGAATGACGTAAGAAACGTATGTCTAAAATATACGAAAACTTGTATTGTATAGATGGATAGCGTTACTGCAGTTAACAGCTGAACTATCACGTACGCAAGGACATACGTTTGTCGTGACACACTGTGACCGTAAATTTTATAGATCGCACTGTATAATATGTACAGATCACCTTGTATATGTTTAGGTGATTTTTTTATTTATTATTTGAAACGTTTTTATTATTTGCAATGTATTGTGATTATTATACAGTAGAGCGCCGATTATGCGGAATAATTAATATTGAACTTATTCCGGATAAAAGAAATTGATGCTCTACTGTACTTTGGAATATAGGCATGCAAAATTAAAATACAAAGCGGTTTTTCGAGTTGCATATGCTTATATTAAATATAAACAAATGAGCTGCATATTCATACCAACACGTGTTTTTCTTGCTTTATCTGTTTCCTCTTCCGTTAAGAAACCGTTATATTTGATATTCTGTATTTTTTACGGTAAGGAAAACTATTAAGCTACTATACTTTTAATTTATAGTTTTTAAAAGGGAGCTGGGATAAAGTTTCAGCATGTTCCAGGTATTACTTAATCAGTTTCATAATCAACTTTAAATTCACTTTAACTTTAAAGTCACATTCTAAATTCATCTGTCCTGAAGTGTGCCCTATCTATTATAGTCTATATACTGTCAACATGAAATGAACTTAGAATGTGACTTTACAAACTAAAGTCGCTTTAAAATCCATTATGGCATAGGCCCTCTACTAAATCGTTATAAACTACGTGTAGTTTCCAATTTTCTCTTTTACTAGATTTTATTTTTTACCTTACAGATGATGATTTTACCACAAGAATGCTCAGAGAAATTAAAATGCACTGTTTGTAATCAACTCCTATCATTATTTCCAATTCACATAACAAGAACTGGAGACAATCAATTGTTATCTGTATGTGGTCGTTGTAAAGTACCTAGGAAAGGAAACTATCTAAGAGATGAAATCTATGAAACTTTAGCTGAAACTGTATTATTTCCATGTATTAATAAACAGCATGGTTGTATGGAAGAATTACTTCCACAGGATGTAAAACAACATGAACCAATATGTCCATATCGTCTTGAATCATGTATTTTTCATAAGCACAACAAATGCACATGGAATGGACCGTTTAATGAATTACTAGATCATTGCAAAACGGAACATAATCATTTGATTTTAGAAGATAATCAGTTTGAAATAAATACGTGTGAAGATGGTAATATTTTAAACAGAACCGATATTTGGCGCTACACTCTTTATAGATTTCTTATATCATGTTTCGAAATGGTTTGCTCCAGTTTTGTCTTTTTATTTGGTTTTCTGACACTTCTGATACCTTGGCGCCCCCAAATATCGACGCCTTCCTGTTTTGCTTACCTCAATAATCATATTACACCGGTCGAAGTTTTAAACATTTTGAAATGTGAAGATGAAGTGTTTCAGTTTGAGTACAGTTTTGATCAAATCTCGAAACATTTAAAATGTTCTTTAATTCCTTTAGGGTTTGATGAGAGAAAGAAGACTTTTTATGCACAAATTATTTTAAAAACAAACGGGGCTGCATTAACGTACGAGTTTCCTGAAATTGATTTTGTTAACACTAATTGTAAGTCAAATTCCATTGATATAAATATTGCAAATATATTAATAAATAATGTGATACTAGCAGTAACAATAAAAATAACTACCACCAAAGAACAGCTCGATTTGAATTACAACACAAAACAGAATGAAGAATTTTTGTCTAAAATTAAATGTTCTGTATGTTCTGATGTTTTGTTTCCTCCCATATTTCGATGTAAATACAATCATTATATATGTTCTAAATGTAAAAAGGAAAAGTGTAGTAAGTGTGGTCCGATAGATACTTCGAAATTTAGTTCTCGAACCATTTGTCCTGAATGTAATAAATATGTGTCAGATGCGTATACGTGTTCAAATAGACATACTGCTTGTTATTACTGCAAAAATAAACTATGTACAGATTTTACAGAAGTAGATACATTATTAGCAGATATTATAAATTCAGTCAATTATCATTGCGAATTTCAAAAATTTGGATGTTCTTTTATGGGACAACGATTAGATGTTAAGTTGCATCAGAGTGTTTGTTTGCAAAAAGTATCTCCTTGTCCAATGCAAAATTTCTCGAATTGCGAATGGGAAGGTACCAAGAAATGTTTAGCACAACATCTTGTCGGCAATCATAAGGAAAACATTGTGCAAATTAATGATGTTATATCATTTACAATTAACTGTGAATCAAGTGAAATAGCACAATATTGTAAATTTATGAAATTTTCTGGAATGTTTTTTAAATTGGTTTTCCAATATAAAAATCCCTATGTCTTCTGGAGGGTAGAAACGATAGATTCAGTTGCACCAAGTAACACTTTCAAATTCGAAATTGAACTAACTGATAATACGAAAAATAAACGGATTTTTATCCGAGAATTTTGTGGGAATTTGTCATTTTTGAAAGAGTATGATAATAAAAATTTGCCTTGTATATGGTTCATGCTTGAACAAATTCAAAATCTACTATGTAACAATTCTTTGTCTTTTAAAATACGTATTTTGAAATAAAAAAAGCTGTATTATTAATTGTGTTTAGTAAAAGTTCTGTAATTTATGAAGTGTCTTTCATATACCTATCCTATATGAATACAAATAAAAGATCAGCAAAGTCATTTTGTTCAATCAAGGAATTTTGAATTTCATACTTACTATAATGCTATATATCTGGAACGTCTGAAGCCCCAAAAATCTGTAACGCCTCGGGCCCCTTAAAGGCTAAATCTGCCACTGAGTGTTATTATACTGTGCTTGCTTTTATGTAAACATTTAAATATGATTTTTTATAGGGATAGTATTCATTTTTTATTGATAAATGTCCTTATACTCGAATTTATATAAAATCGAGCAAACTTTCAACCCTTGCTTTTAAGCGTTTGTTGAGTTGCATATATGTTTCACTCATGTATTGGTTGTAAGAAAAATGTGTATTTGTAAAGGGGTGCCACTGAAAATTCAAAATTTTTGTTGGCACCTGCTTTTTTGGTAGCTCCGTCCTTTGACTCCATCTATTGAAGATCTACTGCGCATCCATCCCAAAAGTTTTTTTTTTACAAAATTTGCACTATCAGCAAGGTAATAGTAAACATTCGAACTCTTCAAATTCCTTGCAACACTTGGTTTGGCCCTTTTGTTGGTTCCGTTATTCACCGAAATTTGAGATTATTTGTGTTTTTGTCTCCAGATTTTATCTGAAGGTAAGTTAATTTTTTTTAAACTTAATATTTTACATTAATATGAATTAAATAGTACTCCTATTAAAATAATTTGATGCGAAAAAACGCTATCGGTAAGTTTCCGCGATAAGTGAACGGCGTTAAAAATCAAGCCTTTAGAAAAAAAAATCAGTAATAGATCTTCTTTTATGTAAAATTTTATAATTTTTCCAGTCTATTTCGATATTTAAGCATGAAATTATCAACAATTTTTTCACTTTACAGAAAATGCATCTACCACCAGAATGTTTAGAGAAATTGAAATGCTCTATCTGCAATCAATTGTTATCATTATTTCCAATCCATATAACGAGAAACGAAGACGACAATCAATTACTGTCTATATGTGGCCGTTGTCAAATACTTGATGAAAAGAAATATTTGAGAAACGAAGCCTATGAAACTATAGCAAGAACCATACAGTTTCCATGCATTAATCAACAATATGGTTGTATGGAAGAGTTACTTCCAGAAGATATCAAGCACCATGAACCGATATGTCCATATCGACTTGAATCATGTATTTTTCGTCAACAAAACAAATGTGAATGGAATGGACGATTTAATGAATTATTAGAACATTTTAAAACGGATCATGGTAATTGTATACTGGAAGATAATAAATTCGAAATTAATATCAACGAAGATTATGGTACTTTCAATATTTTGGAATATTTAAATGAAGTTTTCGTTTTTGAGCATAGTTTTAGTCACATATCGAAACAATTAACTTGTTCAGTAATTCCTTTGGGATTTAGTGATAAAGAGACGAGATATTATGTACAAGTTAATTTGAAAATAGAAGATGTAGTATTCATTCAAGAATTTCCTGAAATTAATTTTGATAAAACCAGTGATAAATCTATTGATATAAAAATTGGACATTTCTTAAACATTGATAGTAGAACGATAACAGCAACTTTAAGAATTGGTACTACCAAAGAACAACTCGATTTAAATGACAATACAAAAGAAAATGCAAAGTCTCTAGTGATACCGACATGTGTTTCATGTTCTAATCTGTTAGTTCCTCCCATAGTCCAATGTGGATCTGGTCATTATGCTTGTTTTGAGTGCAAGGGGAAAGAATGTATGCAATGCATTTTAAGACAGTCTCAGTGTTTTTGCTTCGTACCTAGACACAAATGTATAGCATGTCAAGAAAATGCACCGGTTACTTTTGGAATTGCGCAACAATTAGTCAGTGATTTAATGAATGTTACATCTTTTCCCTGTAAATATGGTTGTAAATTCGTAGCAAAAGCATCTGTTCTTAAACATCATCATAACAGTTGCATATACAGATCTTGTAAGTGCTTATTTGAACAACATTCGATTTCCTGTAACTGGTATGATAATCGAAAAAATCTCGCTCGTCATATTTATTTGTTTCATAAACAATATATTATCAATATAAATGAAATCATATCATTTCCATTTGATATTAATTCAAAGGAATTGGTGCAACAACAGAAATTTTTTACATTTTCTGGCAATTTATTTCAACTAATCTATCAATATAGTAATCCAAATTTGCTTTGGAGAGTCGCAATAGTTGATCCAATGGTACAAAGTACTAATTTCAAATTTGAACTTAATATTTGTAATAATAATGATAATAACAGAAAAATAATAATTAGAGAATTCTGTAGAGATTTAGAGTTTATTAATGAATATAACATAGACGATGCACCTTGTATATGGATGAATACAAATCAGTTTAAGGGTTTTATGGTCAATAATATTTTGTCATTCAAAATATCCCTATTAAAATAGTTGTTCTTTCACGCATATAATTTTATATTGACCATATATTTTGTATATTTAGCGTTAAAGTGATACACATGTATGTTCATTACTTGTAGAACTTTTATTTTTTCAGTGCATGCCTTCAGTCTTCAGGATAATTAATCAGATATTATGATAAATTTGCAAAAACATTGTATTTATAATTTTCAAGATGGTTATTTATGTAATTTTCATAAGAATTTTTCAACTTATGAAGAGATTATTTATGTATAAATACAATTATATTTGGCTAATATAGTTTTTGTTTTTCGTATTACTTTTTAAGGGCACTATTTTTTCATTTTTGATGTCTTTATATTTGAACCCGTGCAAGTTGGAAAGTTTTCATACAGTTTTTTTTGAGTGTTTTTTGAGTTGCATATGCTTTATTTTACTGTTGTTTATAATCAAACGTGTTACAAGGCAACAATTATCCATATTCGATCCAACACGTGGTTTGCCGGTTTTGTTGGTTTGCTCTTAGCATTTAAGTTTATAATACGATTGTTTTGGTCTATCCACATTTCATTTTACGGTAAGAGAATTTTTCTAAATACATATTTTCTATGAATTTAAAATAAATACACGGAAAACAAAGTACTAGACGTATAATTTGAATTTAACCTTTAGAACTTATTTAAATGGGCGATGATAATAGAACCATTGTTTAGACCCCAGTGCCGCAATCTATTCGCAGAACATTTCGTTTATTTTAGGTATGATTCTGCCGCCCGCGTCCAAGCTTAGAAAACGGACGCGCGGCAGCGAGTTTTCTAAAGGACAAGTGCGACAACGGCTTTATGAAACGAGTTTTTTTTGTACATTTTTTTCTATTTCTACCTTTTTATGCCATTTAAAATAAAAGAAATCAGTATAATTATAATATCAGACATATATTTATCTAATTTTGTTGCAGTTGGTTATACAGGTATAATTAACTAAAAAAGTGCGTTTCACAATTACCCAAATTGGTACTAACAAAAAAAAATGCGTTAATAGTACTCTGTTCGAACGATTCATGACATAATAAAATACCCCAATGAGAATTATGTTATTCAGTCTGACCAGCATTAAAAAATAAAATTTTCTGTATCAGAACAAAGGCTGTTTTGATAATATAGTTGCATAATGACTTCATTATAAACGCAAAATAGAAAAATTTCGTTGAGGCACCATTAGGTCAAATGAAAAATCACAATTTTCTTACAACTTCAGAAAAATCCTTATAACCCTTATAATATCATGTATTTATTTCATTGTCAGGAGAAAAAATTCTCAATAATTTTCAATTTCAGCAAAATGCATCTACCATTTGAGTGTTTAGAACAATTGAGATGCTCTCTCTGCAATCAGTTATTATCACTGTTCCCGATTTATATCACAAGAAATGAAGACAATCAACTATTATCTATATGTGGTCGTTGTCAAGTACCTGATAAGAAAAAATATTTACGAAATGAAGCTTATGAAACTATAGCGAAAACAATACAATTTCCATGCATCAATTCAAAGTATGGTTGTATGGAAAATCTACTGCCAGAAGATTTAAAACAACATGAACCCATATGTCCATATCGACTTGAATCATGTGCTTTTCTTGAACATGACAAATGTAAATGGAATGGACGATTTAATGAATTGTTAGAACATTTTAAAACGGATCATGGTAATAATTGTATATTGGAAGATAATAAATGGAAAATTAATATCAACGAAGATTATAGTAGTTTGAACATTTTGGAATATTCAAACGAAGGTTTCGTTTTTGAACATAGTTTTAGTCAAATATCGAAACAGTTAACTGGTTCTATATTTCCTTTGGGATTTAATGATAAAGAGATGAAATATTATGCACAAATTAATTTAAAAATAGAAAGTGTTACATTAACTAAAGGATTTCCTGAAATTAATTTTGATGCGACGAATGCAAACTCGATTGATATAAAAATTGGAAATTTATTAAACATTGACAGTAGAACGATAATAGCAGCTTTAAAAATTGGTACCACCAAAGAACAACTCGATTTAAATGACAATACAAAAGAAAATGTAGACTCTCTAGAGATACCGGCATGTGTTTCATGTTCTGATATTTTATTTCCCCCCGTAGTCCAGTGTAAAAGTGGTCATTATGCTTGTTTCGACTGTAAAGGGAAACAATGTATGCAATGCATTCCGAGAAATTTCGAGTGTAGGTGCTGGGCAACGACTGGAAAATGTAGAGCATGTCTAGAAAATGCTAAATTGATTTTTGAAAGTACGCAACAATTAGTCAGTGATTTAATGAATTTTATGTCTTATCACTGTAAATATGGTTGTAAATTCGTAGCAAAAGCATCTGTTCTTAAATATCATCATAACAGTTGTATATACAGATCTTGTAATTGCTTATTTAAACAAACTTCTGTTTCCTGTAAATGGGATGGTAATCGAAAAAATCTCGCCCACCATATTTATTTGGATCATAAACAATATATTATAAATATAAATGAAATCATATCATTTCCATTTGATATTAATTCAAAGGAATTGGTGCAACAATATAGATTTTTTAAATTTTCTGGCAATTTATTTCAACTAATCTTTCAATATAAAAATCCAAATTTGCTTTGGAGAGTTGCAATAGTTGATCCAATGGTACAAAGTACTAATTTCAAATTTGAACTTAATATTTGTAATAATAATGATAATAGCAGAAGAATATCAATTAGAGAATTCTGTAGAGAATTAGAGTTTACTAATGAATATAACATAGACGATTCACCTTGTATCTGGTTGAATACAGAGCAATTTAAGGGCTTTATGGTCAACAATGCTTTATCATTCAAAATATCCATTTTTAAATAGTTGTTATCGTCTGTTCTTATATATGTACATACAATTTTTCGAAAAGATAGGCTATCAATGTACTTATAAGTAAGCCCTTGATTATATATTTTTTATATTTAGCATATTGTACGTTCATTAGGTACTTGTAAAACTTTCATCAACTTGTAATGTAGTTATTGAATTTTAAAATATACAACACAAAATATTAATTTTATTTTTCCATTACATTCTTTCAAAATACAGGATTATTGCTCAAACAATGAGCCAGTGTCATAATGAATTTTAAGGCGACTTTAACTCATAAAGTTACATTCTAAGTCCAGTGCATTTGAACATTCGGATGGAGATATGAACTTAGATTGTGACTTTATAAATTAAAGCCGCCTTAAAATTCATTATGACACACAAAAACATTATCATTATACATATAATTATCAAGAATGTAATTTATGTAATTTTCATAAGTATTCTTTTACCATAGGTGGATTTAGGCATGGTCTTTATTGGCTTCATCAGCCCAGGACCCCGTTCAATCAAAAGAACCTCTTCGCTGCCAAAAAATTAAAATAAAAACAATTTAAATTAAAAATTTACCAAAAAATCAATTATACAATTTTTTTTCATACCTAGATAAAGTTTACAACTAACCCAAACATGGGTTAGTTGGATAGGCCCCCAAACACTCTTAGTCCTGGGCCCCAAAGTTGACGGTCCGCTCCTGTCCTTTGGCTAATGCAAAGTTTTCATACAGTTTTTTAAAAGTGTTTTTTGAGTTGCATATGCTTTCTTTTATTTTTGCATTGCTTGCAAAATATTTATAAACAAACAAACGTGTTTCAACGCGCAACAATTACCATATTCATTCGATCCAACACGTGGTTTTCTGGTTTTGTTGGTTTGCTCTTAGCATTTAATAAAAGCTTATAAATACATTGGTCTATCTACATTTGATTTTACGGTAAGACAATTTTCCTAAATACATATCTTATATTAATTTAAAATAAATACACGTACTATACGTATAATTTGAATTTAACATTTAGAACTTCCTTAATTAAACGGACGTTGATAATAGAACGATGATAGAACCATTGTTTAGAATCCCGTGCCGGCAATCTCTCAGCAGAACATTTCGTTTATTTACATTTTTATATTATTGTTTAAACAATATTATTGATATGTTAGGTAATTCCTAACATAAAATTTATTGAGGCAAGAAAATAATATATTAAACAACAAGCTTCATAAGGCATGATTTTGTCGCACGCGTCCAAGTTTTCTCTACATATTTTGACTTTTTATGCCTTTTATTAAAATAAAAGAAATCAGCATATTATACATCTATATTTAGGGAATTTCATTGCAGTTGGTCATACAGATATTGACATCTTGAAAAATGCGTTTTACAATTACCCGAACCGGTACTTTACCGAAAAAAATTGCAATCGTAATTACATTACAATTAGATTATATAGCTCATAGTTAACAAACAACAATAATAATAATCACACTTATTAATTTTTCTGAACCTATATCTTAGTAGTGTCACGTTTTTCTGTTCGAACGAGTCGTGGCATAGTAAAACGCCCCATTGAGAATTACGCAAAATAGAAAATTTTCTTTGAGAGGTAAAATTGTCAATGATTTTCAGTTTACAGACAATGCTACTACCATCTGAGTGTTTAGAACAATTGAAATGCTCTCTCTGCAATCAGTTGTTATCACTGTTTCCAATTCATATAATGAAAAATGAAGACAATCAACTATTATCTATATGTGGTCGTTGTCAAGTACCTGATAAGAAAAAATATTTAAGAAATGAAACCTATGAAACTATAGCGAAAACAATACAATTTCCATGCATCAATGCACAGTATGGTTGTATGGAAAACTTACTTCCAGAAGATGTAAAATCTCATGAACCCATATGTCCATATCGGCATGAATCGTGTATTTTTCGTAAACAGAACAAATGTAAATGGAATGGACGATTCAATGAATTATTTGATCATTGTAAAACGGAACATAATCATTTGATTTTAGAAAATAATCAATTTGACATAAATATAAATGAAAACCATAATATTCAAAACGTTTTGAAATTTGAAGATGAAGTTTTTCTGTTTAAATACAATTTTGATCAACCCTCAAAACATTTAAAATGTAGGGGAGAGGTGCTGCAGTTGAAACACAGGGGCAATTGAAACATTCAAAATATAACACCACCCAGGTGT